>JAIFKG010001196.1:0-36226 GCA_020351975.1 Phyllosticta ampelicida | reverse complement strand
CCCCGCCCCCCCCCCCCCCCCCGCGCCCCCCCCCCCCCCGCCCCCCCCCCCACCCCCCCCCCGGGGGGGGGGGGGCGGTTGGTATGGTGATCATTCAAGTGGGAAATTTTTATTATTAGGAAGCAAAGGTGAATCCCGATAACTGCTCCTTCCTTGCCCCAAAATAAATCTCTCCTGCAATGTCCACCACGGCATCCCATTTTCCCATGTTCTCGATAGCTCCAGGTGTCTCTCCTGTGTCTCCCATGCCCTGAGTCTTTTCCCGCTGCAAGGCTTCTGCCGCCATCCATCCCCATTCCAAGTCCGTAATCGTTTGTCCTCGCCCTTACTTGCTTCACCTGCCCGCCTTGTAGAAACAATTCTCACCACCATGGCACTTATCGTGTTGCGTGCTGCGACATTGCAAAATCCTCTCCAACGTGAGGCCAGCCTTGATTTTCTGCCGTTCATTTGGAAAAGAGTCCTTATCTCACTCCCCTTTGGTGAAGTATTCGAGCTGAATGGGATCCAAGTCCTCGAAACTATCAGTCTCCCCGTCGTCGCTGTAGCCACAATCACGTGTGCGGTGGGGATATTTCATGGGTCAGATAAAGCGAAAGTGTTCACCCACCATCTTCGTACAGTCAATCGTCGGTCCCGTTCCATAGCCGCGATCGATGTGTATATTGCTGCATATATTGTCCCCAAACAGGAAGTCTTACTCAGGGGGCTCTAAAAAAGAGCTGTCAGCCTCATCATCATCGCAGCGGATGGCGAATATTCGCTCTTTGGCTCTCCGGTGACATCCCATTGCGACAGCTTCCATTTCCACATTGTCTAACCAATGGTTTATCTGGAGAGATCATGAAGTCCATGTCGTGTCGTTTGTGCACGGCAATACTTGAAGTTGCCAGGTGTTCTCCACTATAGAGCAGACGCGATCGGACCGGGGCGGCGGAAACGACGAGGCAGAACGGATTCTGCGTCGGTGCATCGTCAAGCGGCGCCCATATCTCAATAGAGACTCGTTTGAAGCCGTGGAGCAGAGCACAATGCCTATTACGGTCTTGACCTGCATCGGTGTCGTATCGGTCCATGGATGAGGTAACACATCGAAGTTTTCAACGGGCGAGTATCAAGTTGCTATCCACTGAAGAGCAAAGAGGAATGTTCGAGCACAAGTAAAACTTTTTGGAGCAAAGTTATAAAGGCGTTCACCTCTTAACATGTAGCTTCCATAGAGAACTCGCCGAGGGCATTGCATTCCATGTCCTCTGTACCGATCGTGATCTAGACATTCTTTGATCCACTTCATAGCACAGGCAGGCCAATCGTTGAAAAGGACCAGAGCCATCGATATGGTAGATACAGATCACACATAGTAAGAAAAAATGTCGAAATAGAACGTGTTCTGGCCGTATAAACTTGATGCACCCTCCTGATACCCTGACCGACATGTCTAGAGCAAATTGACCTCGGGGTGGCTAGAAGCCGTGGAGCATACTTTTGGCTGCAAGAGTTGAGAGTCGAACACATTGGGAGTAGAGCGTTTGCGAATGTATGTGTTTGAGCTATCTTTGTAGCTGACGGAATGAGCCTGGATAACTCCGGCGACCAGCACATACTTGTCAATGTGATCTTGTAGTTCTCATAGAAGGCTGAGGAGTGGACTCTTGATCTTAGGGGTTCCCGACAGTCTTGAAGATGACGGGCGCTCTTGGCCTCCCAGTACCTTCTCCACCTCCTGTCACGGGTCTGGACTCGGTAGTGCTGACTAACCGAGTAACCGAGTCCAGACCCGTGACACCTCCTGTGTTGACGAGCTATTTCTCTGAGCGTGTTTCGCTGGATGTAGGCCATTTTATGGTTCGTCTCCTCTCATGGGAAGTGCAACGTAGACAAGTCTTATCCCACACTCTCTCCTACCAATCTCTGCGAGCAATAATTAGTCGTGCGCCCAACCTCGGACTTGATGAGATTTCAAAGTCTTTATGATGTGTTTGATGTTTTCAAACGGGCCTAGGCGCCCGTCCAAACCCGATGTATTCCCTCCTCATTGTCATCGCTGTTGTAGTTGGTGTTTTGGCTCGGTTACGTCTTTTCAGACGTACTCTTGTCTACTTATTATGAGCTATACAGAATAGAATTAAAGGACAAGTTGGGAAGACTTATGGTTTAGACAAAAGCTGCTCCTGTCTGTCGTGGTCAAGTTCAACCTTTTTTAGGCAGTGCTTATCACCGTCGTCATTTCCCATATGGTCAAGAGAGACACGAGCTCCATTCAACGATAAAAATATTCGAAGGGTCTCCGCGGCCCCACGCGCCTAAGCATGCTACGTATTGTAGGCTTTACAAGTATGGCGAAAAGCATTGCGCAGGCGTCAAATAGGATATACCGTCGCTATCATCATCGCATTGCACAACAAACAGGCGCGCTGGACTTGATTTGATAAAAAGGACAGGCTTGTGCTGATCTTTTCTTTCGAGGGATTCAAGATAGTGTCGCTTGTGTGCGGAAATTTCGGCTGTGTCTAAGCTCTCGCCATTCTTGAATAAGCGTGGTCTGAGTAGAGTAACGAAGGCCGCGAGTCCAGCGACCTGTTGATCTGGTAGGTAGTTTTGGTTCCTCTCGATTGCCCAAATTTCTGGGACAAATCTTTTGTGGCCTCAAAGCTACAAAGGAAGTACGTGCTCGCAAGGGAAAAGAATTTACTCCACGTCTACCGGCTATCCTCGATAGATCATGGACGAACATTCAACTGAGGAGAGGTCTTCGCACAACTTGTAAGCCCCTCTCACCAGGCAGGTTCCACGCTACTCCCATCGAATCGGAAATGCCGATTTTGGTCTTGTTTTTCTCGACAAGTTGCTGCACGGAGAGTTTTGATCGTGAAGGAATGCGAGACAAGCGGGGATTGAAGAAGCATGTTGCAGAAGAATGTCATTGCTTTGATTATAGAAAAAGACGTGTTTGGCATAGAGCACAGGAATGGCCTGTGAGTAGGTTTGTCGGCATATTCGAAGAATTGCGACAGACGGGCGATTTTCGTGCTCTTTGAATTCAAGCTTGTAAGATCCGAAAAAAAACCATAGACACGGAGAAGTCGTAACGAGAGCGAAATTTGTAACAAGAGCGGCCGCCATTGTCTACCAATCCGGGGACTTTAACGGATTGAATTCGCAAGTAGTCTGCGATCAACAAAGGCACAGAGATTTCATCTCGTAGCTCTCTTAGGAGACGGAAGAAATGAGAGATGGTTGGCTCAGAGACTTTTTGCAGCCAAGCATCCCGAGGAGGTGCAGAGCCAAAACCGACTACCACGACCCAATAACTGCGCAAACGACACGCCCGATAAATCTCTCCTTTACATGCGGACTATACACAGCGGCATCACCTACATCTCACTCGTACTTCGTACTCAATCGCAGATGGCCAAGGGCAAGCAAGCGCGACGAATGATTTGTATTGGTGCGATTGAAAGTGAAAGCCACACCAAGCCACCGCACCTTGCGAGGCGCCCCAAGCGCGTCGTGAGGTGGAGGTACGAAGAGAATGTAGAATTGAATCGCACACGTCTAGCCACTCCCGCAACTATGTAGCGGTCAGTCAGCCAATCAGCCAACCAATCAACCAAATACCACCATTGAGCCCACACGCCGCAGGAATCCCTCCTACCACGCTGCCTCCAAAAACACGAAACCTTCCAAGAGTTGTGGGTAAGTCAGAGGACCGCCGCACCCGCATTTTGAGCAGCCAACCACAAAGGGTGACGAAGGAGATTTGCACAACCGAGACGTTCACCAAGGGTGTCAAAAGCAAAGAGATCGAGCGATAGACAGGGAGCCCCGCGTGAGGAGCACAGGGTATTAAAAGAAAAGGAAAGAAGGAGTAAAAAGAAATCATTGCGTCGAAGCATCGTCGTGCAGTCATAAGACACCTCCAGATTCAAGTATCACATGTAAAGAAGGAAAAGGACTCAGAAAGCCAAGCCAACGACACTCACTCTCTGCTGTTCGGGCTCGTAGTCGGAGCCGTGACTGTAGCCGTAGACGCAGCCGTAGTCGGGCTCCATTGACGACTGAGGCGGGTGGCTATGGAGTGGGTCGAAGGCGCTGCAGGTCATAGGCGGTTCCGTGAGTTGAACATTTCCAACGTCGTCATCGTCTTCAGGAATGTAGGCGACGCCAATGTATTCACTGTCATCGACCGAGGGAGCACGAGCGGCAGCTGGTGTGTACTTGGCCGCAGCCGAGGACTGGGCGATAGCAGTTTTAGGGCCTCGAGCGGCAGGCTTGCAACGATCGCTCTGATCAGACCTGCCGCTGTTACTGCGGCTGGAGTTCTTGCTGGGGTTGTCCATAATAACGCTGGCCGTCATACTGCGGGCGTGGCTGTCACGAAGTTCCGTGTCGACCCCAAGGCGACGGACAGGGACGTGAATGCTGCGGGGAGAGCCAGTGTTTTCAGATCCAGCGGTAGTGTTGTCTGTGTCAGGAGTCATGGAGCGCGGGGATGTGGCGTCCGATTCGCTCTCGGTCACGGTGACGAAGGTCGAGGATTCGGACGGCAAAGAGCCAAAAGAGTTGGCTGTGTAGCGAGAGGTGTTGGGTCCGAATACCGTTCTCGACGTCGCGGCCGATGACATGTCATTGGAGTCTTCACAATTGTAGAATGATGAGCCAAATTGTTGGTTGGCAGCGATAAGTGGTTCGGTAGGGCTAGGGGTAGCGTTCGAGTCGGCCATTCCCTTTGCGGAGCGACGTAGAAGGCCCGCCAGGCGGGAACGTGTCGATTTACCCGAAATTACTGCAGCGCCGGGCGGCTGAGGGAAGCACACAAGAATGTCGCTGCGAACCTTCTCATCAGCCTTTGCGGACACAGCCTCGTAATCAGCGTCAAGATCGATTTCGGGTACTGGCAGCTCCGATTCAGATGACAGATGTTTTGAATAGGGCGTCGAGAAGGCGGATCCAATATCTGAAAGTGTTTCTGACCGCACGTGGGTCATCTTGAGGTGAGGTGCAATGGCGGGGACGTGGCCTTTGGATGGAGAAAGTGGTCCATTCATGTTCGCACGAGCTTCAACTACAATGGTGTTGAGCTCCTCAATGGCCCGGTCGATACTAGGTCGAGAGGCTTGACGTGGTTGGAGTTTGCGGAAGACGCTGCCGTTACTTCCTTCGGTGCGGGTCCGTGGGACGGCCATTGGGCCAGAAGTGTCCACCGGCGATTCGGCTCGAGAAGACAGTCCAGTGTAGCCCATGTCGACCAAAGTTAGTCGGGATGTGTCTGGCAAGCTGCTGGTGCGCTTGATGGTCGAGCGTGGATTTGGGAAGTTGTAATTGTTATCGCCGGTGAACTCCGAGCCATCGACAAGTGCCTCGGCACTGCGAGACCGCGTTGGCTTTCGCCTGACGGTGACCTGGGCGCCGTCCGCGTCGGGGTTGTGGTTGTGGCCAACCAGGGCCTTGTTCGGACGCAGCAATTCGGGTGTGAATACCCAGCTGTCCCGTGTGAAATCTGGAAGTGGCGACAAACGAAATTCTGGTTGATAGATTGATAGCTGCAGCGGCCTAAATTGCGCATTCCGCCGTCGTGGCGTTGCCTGTTCAACAGTGTTCGAAGCGCCGTCGACGTGGCGGAAATCGGTAGGTTTTGATATTTGTGGTCGTGACTTTGTTAACTTGGAAGGCTTAGCAGGGCGTTTGGACCACGGCTGTTCTCTGGCACTGCTCGTCCTTGACACCGTGTCCAAGTGCTGCGGTGCAACATTCGTTCTACCCGCCCAATGTCTCGACGTGTCTCTTGTGGTTGGGCGGGCGGTTTTTATCAAAGACGTCTCAGAAAGAGCCTGCTCGCGCATCTGTCTTCGCGACCGTGGTTGCTCAGACACGACATTGCGACTTTTTGCATTTCCTGAGCAAAATCAGCATCGCGCGCATCGCGAAGGGGAGATTACTCTTTACGGTCGTTTTCCCGAGATCCCTCGTTGTGATCCACCAAGTACCCGGGTGCGCAGCACCCCAGCGGGGTTGAGTCCAGCCATCCAGTGGCTTGATTAGCTTCAACGGAGTGATGGGCTCCCATTGCCAATTATTGAGAGGGCATCACAGGTAAGGAACGACAAGAAAGGAAGGAGCGAAAATGGTACAAAAGCAGACAAAAAAGATCAAAGATAGAAGTCGCCTCTAAGGATTGTGGGTGACAATGAAGGAGAGACAGAGACGCAGAAGGAATGTTAGCCAGCCGCTGGCCGGTTACGGCTAATAGTGAGAGATATGGGCGCAAACTAGGTTTGTGGGAGTAAGAGACGTGACCGGGACATCGTAGTCTTTTTCAAACTCGAGGTGCGCCAAGTCGATATGCGAAACAACGCGGCAGGCTGATGTCGACTCGTGGAGCCATCAGCGCCCGCCGGCCAGCCGCTGTCGCCGCACGCAGTCCATTGGGACGCGCAGGGCTTGTGTGGTGAGCTTCTGCACGTTGGCGCGGCGGTAGATACGTGGCTGCGGTGGATGGGTCGTGTGCACTGGTTGGAGCAGAGAGTACATGAGGTGTTGTGGTCGACATGGGCTGGCGGCTTGTCATTGGTTCGTCGATAGCGCCTGTCAACAACCTCGCTCTATCAGAAACTCTCTTCTCCCTCTCGACGACTCTCATCCTCGAGCTCGGGAAGGCCCGTCTTCTCCGTCTGGACACGGTAAGTAGCCCCTTTACCCCGTCATCTTACACTGCTGACGGCCAATCGCTCTCGGCCGTCAGGAACAGGAAAGCGGCTCACAATCATCGGCCCCTTTCCGCATCTGTCTTCATCAATTTCGTTCCATCGGTAGGACGTTAAAGTATATTTCCAGTTACGAGACACCTTGCGCCAAACTTTCCAGGCTTGCCAACGTTACGATCCCTAGTCTTTCCTCCCCAACCACCCATGGTCTGAGTGCACGAGTCGTTGAGAAACAATCGCGCCCTGCTGATGCAGTATATTTTGGGTGTTCGGGCTATCATGGGACGATGGAACCTTTAAGCACAACGCCGCTCTCGCCATGGTTAGAGGCCGGGCAGCGATTGAAGTCATCAGTATCTTTTGGGGGCTCAGAGGTGTCATGACGATTCATTGCATGTATTCTGCTGTCGCTGCCGCAACATAGTGCCAAGGTTTCACACCATACCAGAATTCGCTCGTTATCATATCATCGCGATCGATTCACGCCAGGGATGTTCGAAAGCACCATGGGGAGCTTCAACGAACATCCCGACCCCTCTCCTAATGCGCTTTTCAGATCTGGTCATGATGCTGTGCCCTTTTTCACATCTGTCGCTGTGAGTGTCGGATCCTGCCAAAGGGTTTGTCCACGTACTCGTTTCTAGAAGAATATCAGCATAGCCTGCTTAAATTGAATGCTCTACGTACTGCCTCGCAAATTCGAAAGCGTCTGTACGAGGAAGCCGTAAAAGAAGTTTCCAGCCGGAAAGATAACTGACGTTTCGAAGCCGACCTCTTCCGGATATCGTCTCGGCCATTTCGTGTTCATCAACATGACGAGGCTTGGAAAAGCAATTGTGGAAACACACTTGTCGGCGAAAAGTGCTGAGCTCTTCCACCGTCACACTGACGTGCGTGCGCCAGGTGCTTTACGCGCGAAGGAGCACCACGATGGGCCAAGCACAACCCGGCAACAGTCATCAATTCGCACGGACAATTACACGATAGAACTCCAAAGCTTGAAAGACTTTGGATTCTATCACTAACGATGTTCCGCCATCCACAACACTCTCTGTCACCATTTCACATTCGATTATCACGGCTCGGACGTGGGTGACCGCAGTTGGTAGGCGTGGGCGAATCGACTACCTGGACACATTGTGTTGTGTGTTGCGGGACGCCAGAACCGACGTCATCGGCGACCTGGAGGTCGCAGAGGTCGCAGATCACACGATGAGGCGAGGCAAGTGAAATCCGCTAAGGGTCACTTAGTGGTCGGCTGGCGGCGGAAAGCCGACACAGAAGCGGGCCAGGAACCGATCCAGAAAGACAAAAACGGGCTCCAGGCACCTCATCCCGATTTCCTGTGGCTGAGAATCGCAGCCATAGTGTGGAACAGCAGGCTAATCGCGCAATACTCGATTGGCGGTAATTGGTTGCGCTTTCGTCCATTGGTTGTTCAACCTCTTTTTCTAAGGTGGATTGCCCAAACCGGCAATACGCCAACCTCCTCACTTCTCAAAATTGCCACCTTCTTTTTTTGGCACCATAACGGCACAGTGTTCAATCTCATGAAAGGACGGAGCTGACGGCCAGCGCCATATTTGAACGGCGCTAACATCTGTGTTGTCCTGCGCAAGCTTGTCAGCTTAGAACTCCGCCACAACCGCACTTCCAAAGTCGGTGCGCACGATCGTCAATTTTGGGAAGTTGTATCACGCTTCTCTCTTGCTCGACTCAGTCAGCACCAAATCCCACAAGGTCAACCGCGCTTCCACCGGACCCCAGTGCCAGTTCGCAACCTACCTTAGTACATAGCCCTGTCGTTGTTCGCTGCCGGCGCCCACGCTAGCACCAACGTTTTCGTCATGCTATATCGGCAGCGGGCGCCCCTAGACAACCAAACTCTCCCATGTCTGCCCAGTCAACTGGCTCAAGCGCCCAGCGCTGTAGGGTCTCCCCCAAGCGTGTACAACACCAATGATGCTTGCCAACGACAAGATCCGACTTCTGTCCCATGCCGACAAAATCACTGGTCCAGACATCAACAAGATGATGTACAGCCCAGGTTTCCGCCAGGCGTTCAGCTCTGCTCAATTCAAGCGTCGGTGCGTACCAGCCCGCAAGCTCGTCTTGCGCTTCACTAAATTTCTAATACCCGTTGCTTATGCTCTCGTAGCTCTGCCGGCACATTTCATCCTTCGTCCCGCGACGGGTGCGACGGGAATATTCAAGGATGACTGACCAAAATAGCGATGTCCAAGTTGAGTTGAGCTCTTCACCCGCCTTCGACTTTTCATCACATGGCGCAGTCTACTGACATGACGAGAAAACGGCAAAGAGTTCGCCAGTCATCATTAAGTGGTGCCTCATAAGGCAAGACCAAAACTTTTACGGCGAAAGGTCACACGATCACCGTCTGGGCGTTGCGCAAGCAAAGCAGATGCATGGATGCAGGCAGATGGGCGCGCTCTGCACGAGTGCCTAAGCAGATGCAGGCACCAGTGTCGACGATCACCACTGCAGATCACAACAATAACCACGCATCACCACAATCAATCCGACCAACAACGAAAGCCCACCTACAACAAAACCACCATCGACACCTCCATTGCCATACCTTCAGCCCTTCCACCCGCCCGTCCATTTCCTAGCCCTCCCCTTCATCTCGCAACTTCAGCCCATGCACCCACCCATGCCATCTCAGCTCCATCAAGGTACCCAGCCCAGCCCAACTTATGCCAAACAACCTCATCGGTCACACAGGGCACAGCCGCACCTGGCGTAGCGTCGCGGTCAAACAAGCCCTGTCCCGGTATCTGTCGCCGTGATCCCTTTCGGGCTATTCAGAGAGGCATCCCCGTCGACACCCTCCGGTTAGGGCAGGCGCTTGTGACGAAACCGGGTCTCCATACGAACCCTTCGTTGCGAGTGTGGTAAGCCGTGTTGGCGGAGGCGGGCGCGTCCGCGTTGGCGGGTCGGTCGGCTTGGTGGAGGTGGGCAGGCTGCCTGATCAGGGTGCACTTTTGGGTGGTGTTGTTGTGCTGACTGTTGAGATGGTCCTCTGGACACGCGTACACTGTGGTTGCGAAGCGCCAAGTCGCGGAGATGAAAACCTACTGCGTCACCTCACTCCTCATCCTTCTCCTCTCCGTCCATGTCCACACCAGCCAGCTCCTTGTGCCGCCGCAATCTTCAGTGCAGCACAGCACGAGTGAAGCTCGTCCGAATAAGTATCCCATGGTGAACAGAGTCGATATGCCGAATCAGAATGAGGAAATTACCAACTGCTGCGGTATGGTGAGTGCAGTCGGGCGGGCTGTTCGGTTTGTCCCAAGGTACCTATGCATGCTCTCAGCGCAAGACGTAGTGCCTGGAGGCCCCTGGAAGGCTGACTTGGAGAAGTCGAAAGAAGAATAATAGAGATGATGATGGCTGGTTTTCACCGCGCGCAAGCTGGCGCTCTTCTGTCCATGTTTCGACAGTGAGAGTGGGACTGCTATTTAGAGAAAACCAAACAGATAGGCACGTGGACAGGGAAAAATATGTTGCTCATTCGTGAAAACGTACAGTACACCGCCATCGCCATCTTACTTCCGTGCCCCGCTCCCGCTTACGACTTGTCGATCTGATAGAGTGACCTCTTCCGCTAACGCCAGCGCTAACGCATCCCTGGGTGTTGAAAAAAGAGAACAAAAAGAAGACCCTTTCGAAACCCCCCCTCTCCCCCCCCAAAAAAAAAAGTTCATGGAAATCGTTCCTGCACTGCACCGCTTCGTCTATAGGGTTAGTGGATGTCTTTTAGCATCGTCAATCTCGTGTCATTCAAAAACCTCGCTCGGTTTTTTTCGTGCCTCGGCATCAGCAACCATTCTCAACTCACTCGATTTAGTCGCCCCTCTCCCACACACTCCTCTCTTCCCTAAAGCTCCCGTACTTGATACTGCCATTTTCTGCGCCCATGACACTATCGCCTTTGCCCGCGCCGCTCGCAGCGTCACTGCCGTCATCGTCGCCACTGCCGCTGCCATACTCTCTGCGCTGCCAATGCCTGGCTTCATCCGAGATGAGGGGGCGCTCATCCTGAGTGGGCGTGGGAGGCTGCGGGTCATCCTTGCCAACGGTGAAGGGGGCGTCGAGGTTGTGTTCGCGTTCGGGCTGGTTGGGCTCGGGGTGGTCTGGGTCGAAGCCGTCGCGCACCTCTTCGGCCTGATCGACGGACGGGTAAGTCCGTCTAGGGCCTCGTTAGCTAGAGCATCGAGGGACGAACTATTCAAGCGGCAATCCTGCTGGATCGAAGGAATGGTGGCCAAGTCAAAAGGGCAATCTTACATAAAATGCTTTGGCTCCGCCTGATTCCAACCCGGGCCGCCTTCCTTTCGAGCACGCACGCGCTCGACCTCCTCGGCCTCGTGATCCTCCACAACAAGATCGACGAGCTGGCTGCGGTCCGACTTGGATGAGTTGGAAGACGAGGTGGTGTCCTGGCGGAGCAATTTGCTGGTCATTGATTTGCGGGACCTGGCGCTTGAGGGCTCGCTACCATGGCTGCCGACACTATCGCGGTGTTTTCCCTTCCCGACAGCTTGCTGAAGATGTTGGATTTCACTCCTTCGACGCCGCCTATTCTCGCGCGTGGGCTGGAGAAGATTTCGATTGGTTGACGCAGTGATCATGTCTGGGTTTCCAAAGAGGCTGTCTTCGCGTGATGCAAAATGTGCAGCAATCACTGGATACTGTGGCGTGGTCAGCAGTCGTTACAAGCGGCCATGTGATCAAAACTTACATTCCAGTCACCGAACTCGAGAGCCCTGGCATTGGTATAAAGTTGCTCGTCTTCGGGGTTCAACTGGGGTTCCTCCATGTCATCTTCCGCCGCACCATACTTGGCAGCGTCTAGTGCTCGGTGAGCCCCTGGACTCATTGCTCTGGCCCTACTGGAAGAGACAAAACCGCCAAGTAGAGGCGTGCGCTCCGACTTTGGCCTCGGTATCCAGTACTTACCCTTGCCACCCCTCTCATAACGCATGCCTTGCATCATTCGAGCTGTGCGGGAATGAGAATCTTCATGGGCAAGGACGTTGTCGTGTGCATCGAAATACCGATACTCGTAGCGCTCGCCGGCGAACGTATCCTTGGTATCCTGGATGAGATCCATGGGACCAAAAGCGTCTCTCAACGCATATTTGACGGGCATACGCGCAGCAGAAATGGTGACGTCGGCGTAATCGTGCCATGAGAATGCGTACCAATGCGCAATAGCAAACGCAGGCATTTCGAAGCAGATGAGCGCATCCTGAATCGACGCAGCGAGGTTGTCTGGAGTGTAACCAGGCACGTCGTCCGGTATAGCGCCCAGCCAAACCAGGATGGAAAGAAAGAATCCCTGCCAGTAAGATGCAAAGATGATTCCTTTGATACACAAAAATTTGGGCATGGGCCGGAAAGGTTTGAGGTCGTGTGACATGCACACCCAGAACATGGCCAGGGAGTACAGACTGATGGTGATGCTAATGTTGTAGATTAGACCGCTCCAAAAGTATCCCGACGTGATTCCAATGTAACCTTCCTGGTACGTGTCCGTGGCTTTCATTATGATCGTGGCAATGGCCAAGGCGGGCTTCATCCACGTGTACTGGAGAATTCCACGCTTAATGGCAAGAAAGGTGTGCGGATCCGAGATGTCAACCTTGGGCAAAACGTAGTTAAGCGGCCATAGATGTGGAACGGGTGCGCGTCCCGTCATGAGAATTATCAGAGCTCGTTCGCCGCCGATGAAGTTGATGAGAAGTTGAAAGAACGTGTAGATTGTGAAGGCCTGTCCTCGCATCAGCATCCAGGCCAACCGGTACGTGTTGGCGGCTGACCTCGTAGACATCTCGAAAAGGATCTATCCAGAAAGCCACTTTGAGGGATATCAGACTGGCCCATGAGGCAGCAGAATAGATAGGAACCCTGGCGTTAGTTTAGCGACAGGCCCCAACGAATCATTTGCGCCTACGCACATTAAAAGTATGCGCACTACATATCGTTGCAGGAGGGGTTTCCGATAGTTTTTTCTGCGCTTGGGTCAGCGTTCTGACCGCTGTTTGAGTGGTGGTGTGCTGTTGGGACATCTTACGACTGCAGCCATATGGACCTGGGAGCTTGGAATTAGCAATGCGAAGACCAACGACAGAGAGAAAGCTCTTACACGATGGTCAAGACAGTAGCGACGAGAGCTGCGACACCAGCTACTACGACCACGACATCACCGAGTCTACCGCCCGTGCCAACGCCGTCAGACTGCTCCCCCCCCATGGTGTGGACCCGCGGATTCGGCGACTGTGGGGAGCTCAAGGAGATGGCGAAGGCAGCGACACTGTGGCCCAGGAAAGTCTCGCGAAATAGCGAGCTCTGCGGGCGACAGAGCCAGCCAGAGCGAAACGAGGGAAAAATTGGGCGTACGAGCAGGTGGAGGTTGTGCAGCTCCAGAGTAGAGCGGAGTGAAAGAGAGCGTTGCCTGTGTTGATCCCTCCCCCGGCGAACGCGGAGCACGGGCGTCGTCATCCGCGGATGGACGACTGCCAGCGTTCCTCCTGCTGACCGCTCTCCTGGATCTTGCCCCCGCCAAGCAACCTCCGCAACCAAACCATTCCGACGCCATCACGGCTCTCTGGACGTTCCCCAATGCTAGGCCCGGTCGCTCGCTCCCACCATGATCGCAGAACCCGCTAGGCCACCAATTCGTCTCACGAGTAGCTCGTTACGCCATGGCGAACACCAACGGGCTCACTGCCCAGCCGCTGGGTGCTCACCGCGGCCTTCTTTGGCAGTTTCTTGTTGAATTGCTCGTCTGCGGCGTTCTCACAGTCTTCTTCCTCTTCTACTTCAACAGGCTCTTTGCGACCCTCGTCTCCTATGGCATTCGAGCCTACACATGGCACACGTACCGCGCATACATCGACATCGAGTCGCTGCAGATATCTTTGCTTGGAGGCCGCTTGTTTTGGAAGGATATACGGTACCATGGCCACAACCAGACCATCCTTATCCATGGCGGATACTTGACGTGTCGCTTCTGGTACGGAAAGGTCAAACAGACGGAAGTTTTTGATCGCGGCCGAGTCACACCCAAGCCGGGGCAGCTGCACGCAACGAGCACGGAGGAAAGCGCGTCGCGCGAGCGAAGCCAGAGTGATGCTCAGGCTGAAGAAGGAGGGAAGCAGAAAATCAAGGAGTTGCCGTGCCGTATCTCAATCAAAGTTTCCGGCGTCGAGGCCTTTTTGTACAATCGCTCGCCCGCCTACGACTCCATCGTAGAGAACTTTACCCGTGCCACGGACAAGGCGAAATCGACCGCATCTCCCAGTCAGGATGTGCCCGCTTCCCAACAAAGCACCTATGTCCCAACTGCTTTTTCAGAAAAGGTCCAGTCCGTATTGCACCGCCGCAACACCAATGGCAGCAAGAATAAGCCCACATCTCGCGCTGGCACATGTCATGCTGAAGCCCCACATACGTCTCAAGGTGCCGATGAGGCCAAAAGGCCTCCAGAAATACCCTCATTCCTCCGCTTGCTCCCCATTAGGCTTGACTGTAACAAGGCTGCGGTTGTGATGGGCAATGAAAACACTCCTTCTGTGCTAGTCGCAAAGTGTGACAAGGCAAGTGGAGAGATAAGTGCTGCACATGCTGGGCCCCAAGACCTGTACAAGCAGGTCTTCAATCTTGACTTCGAGAAACCCACGGTTCACATGAAACCAAATCCCGACTACAAGAATCCTCAACTAGCCACCGCGGCCCGTTTGAAACGTCATGGCCAAGATGAATCCGTGCCAGGGACTCCAAGGAGGGAGCGAAAGACATCTCTCTGGAAGCGAGCTTTCCATCCCGTTCAAAATCTATTCCAGAATTTCAACGGCTCGATGGATTCCCTTGCAGACTCTCGGAAGCCTAGTAAGAGCAGAGGACCGCCTGCCCAGCCTCTATTCATGAGTCAGGGCCGTTGGCAAGGCCTGACGCGATACCTGGATGATGATGATCACAATGAACATGACGAATGGGACGGAGTGGAGTATGCAAAGTTCTCTCTCATTGCAGACTGCAGCCGTCTGAGTATGAGCCTCTATTGGGATGTGCCTGGATACGTACCAAGACGTTCAACCGACTTTGAACGCCAGGCAAGCTTCAATACTTTAGATATCAATGGCAGTCTTCCTCCGGAATATGGCCTTGATTTGCATGTCTACGAATCCATGCTCCACTACGGTCCTTGGGCAGACCGTCACCGTGTCATTCTCCAAAACTACTTCTTTCCGGCCTTGTTTACAGATTCGATACCTGCGAAACCACTCGAGCCAGGCGACACTCGTGTGGCCACCGTGTTCAAGATTTTCATCAGCTTGGAGGAGCAGACTGTTCTTCGCATTCCGCTTCGAGAAAAGTCAAAGGACTGGAAATGGAAAGGCCGCGCGAATACAGTCGCCGGCAATGGTAGAAATGCTTCCAGCGCCAACGGCCGCCAAAAAGGGCGAAGAAAACACTCAAGGGCTGCAAAACGCGATGCTGCTACAGCTGCTCAGAATGTGAGGCCCTTTGGCTGGCTCGACGTGGCGGTCCAGGCCAATTCTACCATAAATTACGTCATGGACATGGTCGCTGGCCCGCAAGGCTATACAAACAGCTTGGATGTCGATTTGCGTGGAACTGAAAGTTTCTCTAGCGTCAACCACGATCTTCTCTGGAAATCCGGTGCCGTTGAGATGGACTGCAATCTCTCCAATCCGCTCAAATGGAACGCCCTGCGTCAGTGGGGCTTCAACATGAGGTTCAACGATATGGATCTTTTCCTTTTGAGAGATCACATGTTCTTGATCACAGACCTGATCAACGACTGGGGCTCTGGTCCTCCATCTGAGTATTACACCTTTACGCCGTTCAAATACTTCTTGAACCTTGATTTCCAGAATCTCAAGCTGTACTTGAACACCAATGATTCCAATATTATCAACAATCCTGCTGACCTTGAGGACAATCATTTCATCCTTTTCCATGGCGAAAAGCTTGGGGTTCATTTGGGCATCCCGCTTGATAAGTTTCAGCCTGTAGAGAACTGCATCACTTTTGATGCGCGAGGTCAAGAAATCAGCCTCGATCTCTCTTTGCCTCCAGGAAACACCGCCGCCGCCTTTCTAAAGGACAAGCATCTGGCAGACCTCAAAGAGCTTTCAGTCATTGGGAGCTACGATTACTTCTCAGAGACAGGTCTCGGGCTAACCGACAGGCTTCATCTGGATGTCCGTGGCTCCAGTCTGTTACTTAAACTGTATGGGTTCCTGATAAAACATTTCATGGCTTTCAAGGACAACTACTTTGGCGAGGACATGCATTTCAAGACCCTTGAAGAGTTTCGGGAGCTACCCTCGGGCAACGGTCCTGAAGCCCCAGCCCCCAACTCTGCAGAACAAGCCGCAAGCAAGTCAAACGATCTCGATGTCATTCTGACAATCGAAGCCAATAATTCGACTATCTTGCTTCCTGCCAACCTTTATACCGCAGAAGACCACATCCGTGTCGATGTTCCGTTTTTACACCAGGATCTCCGTGTCACCAACTACTATATGGACCTTGCCATGGACTTTAGTCCTCTGAGCGCATCTTTGGGTGCCATCCTCGCCAAAGAGGGCAAAGGTGCAGATAGCAGTCAGACGCAGCTCTACATCAGTCTGATTAAACTCCATGGACACCACACCTTTGGCCTACCCCCCGTGGAGCCAAGCTACTTTTGTGGGTGGGAGTTCAACATTGGATCGATTACCGGGGAGTGCTCGGCGATGCTCATCGACAAGCTTGCAGGCTTCAGCCGCTGCTTTGCCTTCTGTCTCGAAGATGACGAGAATGCACTGCCATTGGTCGATCTTGCCATCGTTCACGATGTCAACTTTTTCAGGGTCACGACGAGTGTGGTCAACTTGTGGTTGCATGTCGCTCAGGAAGCCTTTCTTGTGCGTACAGACCCTATCAGTGTCGACTTTAATGACTGGGCACGCTCGACATTCTCTCAGCGGCTGAACGTCCTCATCCCTAGTCTGGTTGTGGCATGCGTGGATTCAAGAACAGCTTCACGCCAACGAAATCGGACCGGATTAGCTAAGGTAGAGCCTCAAGCGTACCTTCAGACTGATATCCGATTGAGCATGCTCAAACGTAAGCTTCATTTTACTGAAGATCGCCGTGATCAGCAGTCGCATGTCAAAGAGAGCGACCTCCGAACCCACAGAACTCCTTGGCTTCTACTCGACGACATGGACAGCTTCGAACGGCCAAACCCAGCTCTCAGAGTAAACCCTCCGGCTATGCCTTCCCCTTATCCGCCACCGCCTCTGAACAGCAGCCCCACTATACGACACGGCAGTGTCTCAACAGATTCTACTACCAGCGCTCGCAGTGGACCTTCCAAATCGTCGATTTCCACGGCATCCATTCGAAAAGGGTCATTGGTCAGGTCCCACTCGGGGATGAAGAATTCACGGCGGGTGGCGTCAAAAACTTCTCTCCAGCAGAGCTTTCAGACAGCTCAAAGGCCGGAGTCAAGCAGTCACCAGAAGAATACGAATGGTGGAAATGTTGCCAAACCATCGATATCGGCAAGAAGGTTGACTAGCCCCGGCGCAATTCCCTTAGCCTTGGAAAAAGACATGGATTACTCTGCGCCCTTGAAGCCGTCGATAGCACTGTCGAGCTCTTTGGAAACGCCGTACTTCCCTCTATACGGCGTCGATTTTGACACCTCGGAAGTCCCAGAGTTTCCCCAGAGGCCATCTCATTGGGCAACACACACGAAGAATGCTTTGACCTTCAACGATGTCTCCAGCAAGACGTTTGACGAGAATTTCTCTCACACGAGCTTCTTGGTCAGCTTTGAGCCTGGTATCCGCGCCTTAATTACTCCGAATGCAGTCTCAACGGTAGTCAATCTAATCGACACATTGCATCCTAGGCATCCTCGAGACATCCTCGATGATTTCCAAATGACCGTTATGGGCAAAATTATGGATTTGCAGAAACTGATAGACGGCAAGGGATCATCTACTGAGTGCAGCCTGCGGTTGCCCTCGTTTCAACTCAGATTTGTCAGCACTATCCCGTCATTGGACGGCGAGAAGACAGACACAGGGAAGGACCAGTACGATTTGGTACTTGATCACCTTGCAGTTTCAGCCAGAGACAAGAAATGGCCCAAGCAGGAAGATGACAAAAGCACAATATCGGTGCATACAACGCTCAAGTCGATAAGTATTTCTGCCCGAGAAAAACACACAGGCCGTACAGGAAACGACGTTGCTGTCCGAGCAGAGCTCACTGAGCTCTTGGTGTGGCTCGTCTCTGGCACTTCCGCTTCGGTTAATGTTCGTTTCAAAGATATGGACATTACAACCTCGAGTAAACACGTTCAGTATTTGGCCTCTCTCATTCATCGAACTGCTCTTCTTGCAGACGAAATTGGCACCAAGTTTGCCGAACTTGTGGCGAAAAGCCAAAGAACATTGAGGTACTTGGTGCATGCCTTGACCATCTCTGGGAAAGACATACCTGATCCCGCCTTCATCACGAGACCGTCTTATGCAATCCGTGCTGCCAATTCCCACTTGAGAAATCACGACTCTTGGAAGATTATATCTCGCCTTCACTATATCTATGATTGTCTGTCGCCAGAGGTGCGGCAAAACATCATTGATACCTGTATGAGAGGTCATTCCATGTGTCCTCCCAATGCCGAGAAATGCGTCATCGAAGCCTGGGATCAGTGGCGGACATGGGATCTGGCACAGGTCCGGAAAAGTCTGGCCATGCGGGAACTCTACGGGTCTGTGCCCGACTTTGAAGATGCGCAGGCGAAGAAGTCTATGCCGATCGACGTTTCGGTCAGGACTGGTGCGATACGGCTTGTTGTTGATCCTGGTCCTGGACAAAGTGAGGTACTATTCCAGCTGTTGTCGATTGATGTTGCGCTCTCCCCATCCTCTGTGCCAACTGGTCTCATGCTTCGTGAGGCGCAGAAGTCGAGTGTGGTAGAGGTGAGCACTAAGAATGTTGCTTTCAAGATCAGTTGGGAGATTTGCGCGCTTGTCGAAAACGTACTTCGTCTGTTCCAGTCAGAAACGCCACAAGCCAGCAAGGCGACGGAAAAGAATGATGCGCTGGATATTTCACTACACTGCGAAGACACACCAGAGGCGCACCAATTCCAGCTTGTCTTTGCCACTGAAAACGGTAGCATTGCTATCGATACCATCAATCTCTGCTACCTGTCAACCATACATGACATGAAGCTATCTGTTGTCGGCACAGATAAAACGCAGATGGATGGAGGTGTGAGTATCAGCGGCCTTTTGCATTCCAATGCCGCTGGGTCCGAGTTTCGCTCTCGAGGAAGGCTCCTCATGAGGACACAGGTCGTTAAGCCAAGCATCTTCGTTTCACATGACGACGCCGATTGGAGGCAGACAACGCCTGAGGGGTGGATGTTCATCGGCAAGAGCGGAGAGCTGAGTATCAAGATTTTTGAAGATGTGCTTGGAATCCTCGAAGTTGCCAACTCAGTCATCTGTGACGAGGTCGCCTACTTTGCAGAACAATTCCAACGCTTCAAAACCACAAAGGAGGAAGCTCCACGCAATCCAGAGAAAAAGGATGCGGCAACGCTCCCAAACGTTACCGTCTCTCTTCTTATGGATTCTTATCGGGTTGAAGTTACTCTGCTGCAGTCTCTGAGTTATGTCATTTCCGGAAAGATGGGCAGAGTCTCCATTGCGCCGCTCCTCGACAAGGATCCTACTTTGAAAGTCAACTTCGACGTCGATCGACAGAGCCACTATCTGCACAACCACAAGAAACGACGGTCTCAAATTGTTGCTGCTTTCACTTTGCCCCTGCAAAACGGAAACTTGACAATGGTTCATTCGAGAACGGGCCTCAGGATCAGCTTCAATTGCATCATGGATGCCTTCATCATTGAAGCATCTGCAGTTCATGGCCTGCTCTTGGCAGTAAACGAGCCAGAGGTCATTAATGTCTTGAACACGATCAAGGAGGACATTGAAGTGCTTCAAACCAACGCCAAAGAAGCTCTGCCAAATTCCAAACCCAAAAGGCTGCCTGTCCGTCAAGAAAAGGAAGACTTGCCCATGGCTTTCGACGCCAACTTCGTCGTGGCAGGTATTGGCATTCTCGCGAGGGCTCCAACCAAGCTTCCGGATTCTTCGACGGCTACAATAGCATTCGAAATGAATCGCATACAGGTCAAGGCTACTAATTTGGGTCCCGACAACCAGCTTCTTCCATTGCCAGAGTTCTCTGCTCTGCTTCCTCACATCAGTCTTTCTTGCCAATTGAGCGATGGCGAAAATGTCAAAGACTGTGGTAACCTCTTCTTTGACATGGAGCTCCGGGGTACCCTTCAGAGCGGGACCTGGAAAATTCCCAAGCGCAACTACCGCGTCCGCAGTAGTGGCCTTGAAGTCAACATGTTTGCTGATACGGCCTCGGCAGCCGTTGAAGTTCTGAATCATCTGCAAGAACGGATTAAGGGTCTGGATTTGTCTCGCGAGAGGAGATATCTGCGCAAGCTGCGCCAGCCAAGAAGACGACCTTCACACAGGACTCTTGAGGACGGGGATGATGCCGAAGCAATCGACCAGATGGCCGCCAGCGGCTTGTTCACCACTGCCGCATCTCTCGAACTTTCCAACATACAGATCAGCTGGATTGTTGGCAATTCCGTCTCGGCTTACCCTGGACGCGAAAGGAATGACCTGGTCCTTTCGTTCACGAGAATAGAGCTTGCCACTCGCAGCGAAGAAACTGCTCGGCTGTCAATCGAGGACTTGCAGCTCCAAATGGTTCCCACCACCCAAAGCAAGCGAGTCCGGTCGTCCAATTCTGCCTTGCTCCCAGAGGTCGTGTTCAACGTTTCTTACATCTCCTCGAGCACAGAGAGGCGCTTCGCTTTCAATGCTGCTGGAAAATCTCTCGACCTTCGTTTGGATTCCAAGTTCGTTCTGCCAGCTTCCATTCTGGAGGAATCGATTTCACTTGCTGGCCAAAAGGTGCACGCCGTAACAGAGTCGTGGCATACGGCAGCTGCAAACATTGCCAATGTTGGTGGTGAGTCTGAGCAGTCTGCCAAAAAGCTTATTGGTAACAAGAGGCTATCTTCTCTTCTCGTTGATGCAGACTTTGCGGGCGCGGTCGTGACTCTTCAAGGACAAGCCTTTGAGACATCTACAACACCCCGGGCCAGTGGAACGGGTGCGGGCCGCTCTGGGAGATATGGGCAATTTGCCAACGAAGGTTCAAACACGACGACAACTCTGCGTGCCCCTGGTGTCACTCTCAAGGTCGAATACAGAGACGAGTCGAGCGACCCGTCATTGAATGCTGAGCTCAAGGTGGATGCTTCGACCAACATGCTACACCCGAGCGTCGTTCCCCTCATAATGGAAATTTCCAACAGTATCAAAGAAGTGGTGCAGCACAAGGATGACAGTGTTCCCAAGAGACCTCGGAAACCCACCGAGCCGAAGCATCCACCAAAGTTCCTCGAGGAAGAGAATCTTATCACCGCTGATCCCAGTACAATCTTGGGAAAGACGCGTCTGAACCTGGGTCTGCGCATCTGCAAGCAAGAGTTCAGTTTGAGCTGCCAGCCAATTGCAAGAGTCGCTGCGACGGCACGGTTTGAAGACATTTACCTAACCATCAACAGCATCAAGTCTACTGAGCAGGGACACTTCTTCGCCGTTTCGGCCACTTTCGAACATCTGCAAGCGTCGGTTCAGCATGTTTATTCCAGAGAGTCCACTTTTAGCTTCGACGTCAACAAGGTTATTCTGTCAGTTATGAATAGCAAGCATCTTAGCGGCACCAGTGGCATATCTGCCATCCTCAAGATCGATCCCATGCGCACTCACATCAATGCGAGGCAGTTGCAGGACTTTTTGCTCTTCCGAGAGATATGGGTGCCACCTGAAGTCCGTCGCGCCTCCAAGCCCGCAAGCCCTGCTCCAAACGAGGGACCGCAAGAATATTTGGTCCAACGCTATGAACAAGTCACTGCCGCTGCCGCCTTTCCATGGAATGCCACTGTCTCCATTGAGGAACTTGCCGTCGACCTCGACCTTGGACAAGCCATTGGCAAACCCTCGTTCAAGATTTTCAATCTGTGGGCTTCATCAAAGAAGACATCCGACTGGGAGGAGAACCTTTGCATTGGCATGGAAAGAGTCAGCATCGACAGCACCGGTCGGACAAGTGGGTTCGTCGAATTGTTGGACTCGAAGGTGCGGACGTCAATTAGTTGGCCATCACGCAAGGAAGGAGTCCGCAGGTCACCCCATATCCAGGCGTCGCTCGGATTTGAGAGACTCCGGCTTAAGAGTTTGTTCGACTACCAGCCATTTGCGGTCGCCGACATCACCACCTTCAATTTTCTCATGTACAATGTTCGCGGTCCTAACATAGGAGCGAGAGATCGACTTGTTGTCATGCTTGAAGGCGACAAGGTACAAGCCTTCATCACGACAACTAGTGCTGCCCAAGCAATTGCCTTGAGCCAAGCCTTTGACCGCCTCATCTCTGAGAACCAGGCGGCTTACAAGCAATCAATCAAAGACATTGAGAGATTTCTTCGACGAACTTCGTCGTCTGCCTCGACGCCGCGTGATGGGAACGAGGCTGGAACTCCGCCAAAGCAGGACGAGGAGAAAGAGGCCAAGACACCCATTTCGCTACACACAGACGTAGTCGTCACCCTCAACTCCATCAGTTTCGGCGCCTTCCCAAGCACCTTTTCTGATCACCAGATCCTACTCCTAACGGCGTCAGATGTCCAAGCCCGCTTCGCTGTTGGCCTCGAGGACTTAAAGGTCCACAGCGGTCTTGGAATGACGCTGGGCGAGCTCAGTGTGGCCCTGGCCAGCATCAACCACCACAAGGGACCGCAACCCGCGCACGACCTTACATTAGAAGACGTCGTCTCCAATGCAAAAACCGCGCGCGGCGGGACCATTCTGCGCGTGCCTAAGGTCATCGCCGCCATGCAGACGTGGCAGGCGTCGGGCTCCAACCATATCGACTACATCTTCAAGAGCTCTTTCGAGGGCAAGGTCGACGTCGGCTGGAATTACTCGCGCATCAGCTTCATCCGCAATATGTGGAATACGCACTCGCGCGCCCTAGCCAACCGTCTTGGCAAGCCGCTCCCCGAATCCGCTGTCAAGATCACCGGCGGCGGCCTGTCGGACCCGCCCAAGTCGCCCACCGACCTCAACGCGCCGCCACTACCATCGCTCGCGACCGTTGCGGAGAGCCCCGGCGACTCGCCCACCAAAGGTGGGACTCCAGAGTTGGACACCTCGACGCCGGCGTCCGCCTCGCCCTCTTCCGAACACAACAGCGACAGTAACAAGATCACGGCCGTGGTCAACGTGCCGCAGTCGCGGTACGAGTACACAGCGCTGGAGACGCCGGTAATTGAGACGCCGCAGCTGCGCGACATGGGCGAGGCGACACCGCCGCTCGAGTGGATCGGCCTACATCGCGACCGCCTTCCCAATGTCACGCACCAGATTGTCATCGTCACTTTGCTTGAGGTGGTCAAAGAGGTTGAGGATGCGTATTCTAAGATTTTGGGGAGCACTTAAGGGAAAGGTGGGTGCTGTTGATGGAGGATGGATCAGATTGTGAATATTGTATAGTACGAAGGGCTTTATTCTGAGCCGCATTGAACTTTTCTTTTCCCTTGTTAGATATTTTTAGCGGCCTGTTTCCAAATACTGACAGCAATTTCATTCTTTGTCGTATCAAGCTATGAGGGACAAGGCCGCACACTCGTGCTGAAGGTGGAGTCCAAACTGTTGAGCTTTTGAAGCGTGGCTGCGCATAACCGTGGTAATCAAGCAGCGCAGGCAGAATCGAATCAACTTTGAGAGTGCCCCAAAAGGACCTTCTGGTCTCTTACAGCTGGGACATGGCCTCACACTCATCCAAAACTCTCCTCCTCTTCCTGCATCTCCAGGTTTCCTCTACCTACGCCATTCAGTCTTGCAGTACCATCCGAACGCTAAGCAATGGTCGCAAGATGAGTCCGTCGAACTCCCAGTCAAGAGGCTCACGGCTCGATCCAGCAGGAAAAGTCAAACGAGACGCACCTTCTTAGACTGTTCAGCTCCTTCGAAACCTTCATGCGATTTTTCGGTCTGCCAAGAGAAATGCGGAATCGTATTTACGAACATGTGCTGGTGGACGGCGCCCTCGAAATCTAATCCGTCTTCCAACCTACTATTCTTCCCATGCCTTGCGTGAGATTTATTCAAGAGGATGTTCGCTGCGGGCTCAGCGTTCGTTCAACCGTTAAGCCGCCGCCCAGCGTGCTTCGGACTTGCAAACAAACATAAAACAAGACCGGGTACTTTTCTAACTCCAAGAATGCTTTCTTCTTCAAAAGTGACGAATCCTGCAACGGGCCTGCTACATTGCCAGCAGCTCTTTCATTCATTAGCAGCCGGACAGCTAACGCAATTAATTGGATTAAAAGCGTCAAATTCGAAGCCAGCCTCCGCAAATGTTGGGGAAACAGAGTATTCGTGACTAAGCTACACACTTTGGATTGGGCGACTCGGTTTGTGATAGTTGTTCGACACCAACGGCCTGCTCTCGAACACCTGTACCTCATCTTGTCGAACTGGGGAAGGAGATTTGCTAGGGTTGGGGTTAGGGTTGTTCCGAACAAGATCGTCGATGCCCCTGTTAATCACTCCTTGTCTCCCCAGTATGTAGTTCATGCGGGCGCCCTTTAAAACTAGGATGCTACGAATACTTCTCCATGGAGATAAGTGCTCTTATCCGAGAGCAAAGTTGGATGCTTCCTCGAGACCCAAAGCTTACGTATCCCCCGCTCGCTGATTGCCTGCGCTGTCCTTCTTCGGTCGCATCTGCTGCGAACTTGTGACACACTGGGCGAAAATAACATCGTAGTCCACAGTCGACACACCGCGATCAAATATCATGGTTCTGAACGAAACAAATTTTCTCGACCGCAGAATCCTTGTCATAACAAAAAAGCACACCATAAAAGCTCTCTGCAACATTGGTGAAGTTGTCATATGGTTATGGGGCGGGCAACGTACTAACGTGGGTTAATGTTTAGTATAGCTGGTGGCAAGTCAAACCTCGACCAAATAAGCTAAGTTACTATGGTAACATAGCTAGATTAGGAATCTGCCTCCGTGGTAAACTTACGCTCAGATAGCATCTGTTTTTATTCATGCCCATTGCAGCTGCATCGCCCACCTGTCTGCCGCGAAGGTCAAGTAGTGGGGGCTTGATGAAGATCTGAGCGGAAAGCAAAACTTCTACTAAGATGTAATCGAGACATATTAGGCAGCCTGGGCCGGATTGAAGCGAGAATATTTTAGCAGCTGAGTCTTCGTTATCGATCTTTTTCCAACGAACCTCATAACGGAACCACACCCAGTTTTGAGTTCAATCGTTCCCGTCCACTCTGAGCCCATAGCATCCAAACTAATGAATGCATGCACTTTCCCGCCAGCGTCTGTCAAGAGATCACGGCGAAGACTCGCTGATTGACTCTGTTCAGAAGAGTAAATCTAAACTTGTCGGTCTAGCTCAGAGAGCTAGCCAGGCCTATATAAAATAGAGACACGAAAGCGGGCCAGTCAGTGATAGCTGTCTGGGCCCAAGCTGGAGGGACGATCTCAGTCAGTGAAGCCGTAATCGTCCTCCCAGAACAAGAGCAAGGCCGAAGGGCGCGCCTGAGGCCTGCGCCGGTTGCAGACCGTAACAGCTTCACAACTTAGTATCTAGAAACAAAGCTCTTTAGGTGGTGACATGTGTATCTTTCGTCAGCAAAGAGGCTCAAAAGCAATGGAACTCGGTCTTATGAACTGTTGAATGACAAAAGAACATTGATCATCTGCAATGTTGTCATACAGAACATGACAAGGTCCGTAAGAGGGCTGACACGAACTCATCTTAAGGGAATGTTAATCAAACAAAAGATCGATCGTCAATAGAATGGATAATAAGTATTGGGTGGTCCTACAAGGGCTGACAGGAAATATCCAGACTTACGTAGCCTTTAAAGGCCAACAACACCGCTTAAGAAGGAATAGTAAACTCGCGTTGTACATTTCCCTCTGACGAATAAGTCAATAGAACCCGGCCCCCAGACCGATTCTTTGAAAAAAGTGGATTGATGCTTTTCAATCTGACTGCCTTTGTCCACCCAGTCAGCGAGTGCGTTATCCTGTGTACTTGCGTATAGCACTACAGCTCCTGTGGGTATCTCAAGTTGCTCCCTCCCATAGCAATCCTGCAATTGACCGATATTGTTTGGAATCATATCAACCCCGCACAGATCCATTTGATGTCCGCTCGTGCCATAGCAGTTGGTACCAGTACCTCGGTAGCATACGGTTTCATCAGTTGGGCAGTTCACCTTGATTTTATTTAGGGCACCTGGCCCGAGGCACATGACCATCACGGATCGAAGATTGGTGGAACATTCAGAGTTGAACATTCTGAACCCGCCAGGTATCTTGGCGCACTCTGTGCTTTGGAAGTATTTCGCGGCCACTGACGCGTTCTCGTCGCATAACGATGTTGCTGTCGGTATTTGTGTTTTACTCTCTTCTAGCACAGCTCTTCCAAGAGGAGATCTAGGGTCGAGCGGCATTCCTATGTATTCTGTTAAGATTGATGAGCAGACTCTATAGAACCTTTACGACGTACCTTGAGCGGATGAGAAAAGAAAAAAGAAAATTGAAAACGCGATGTTCAGTTGATTTCCCATTTTCAGCACGGAGCTTTCTGCAGCGTAGACCGACTCTTCTGTTAAACAAATATCTAGACAGGCGTCTCTATTTATACTTCAGTGGATAATTGTTCGTGGATAGGCTGAAATGTCTGGATTGTCTACTGCCGTGCATGAACAGAAGCTTGAGGTATTTCGCTAAAGAATCTAATAATTGAAGAATCGAAGGGGGTTAAGGTTGAGAGCTTGCTTGTAAGGGCGGATAAAAGTTATTTGCTGGCGCAGACATGCTTTTGAGTGTGGAGGTATCGTCTAGAACCGACTATGTCGACCCCACTGCTGCTCCCTACGACAAATCCTGTGACATTAGCCCTTCTTGGCATTGTTATAAAAGAAGGCACACTGAATAAGCATACTGCGGCGTTGTTAGAGTAGTCGATACAATTATGTAGCGGGCAACGTACCAACTTAGGTTGATGTTTAGCATAGCTGATGGCGAAGAAAAAGCGGAAGACTTCTTACTAAATAAGGTTCGATTAACGGTCACTTATGCGACGGCTGAAGCGAATATCATACTATCACCAAAATAAGCTACAATGGTAGCATGGCTAGATTGGGAATCCGCGCCCGTGGTAAAACTACGTTTAGTCAGCATCTGTATTCATTCATGCCAATCCAGGCGCGTTCCTTTACGAGAGAGGCTGCAACCGTTTCTTTGCCGTCCGTTGCGACGATGATCAAATAGAAGCTGGCGTTTGAAGCCCCTTCAACGTCTTCCGCCAGTATTGATGAGCGGAGCCCACGCGAGAGAGCTTTAGGGGTGCAAACTGAGTGACATGGAATATGGTTACCCGCACGGTACTGTAGCCTTCTGTCCCGGAAGCTCGCTATGTGAAAACAACTATTTTCAAAGCGATGACGGCGATCGCATCGACAGTCTCAAAGAGCTTGATTTCGACGAAGAGGACCTGAATCCAGTTTCGAATGAGGCTCATGGTCGGACTTTCGAAGAAAATATCTTAGAAAATGGCGCAGAGGGAGAAGCTGACGAAGCATGAATTGCATGGTGGTCAGGGGAAGGAAGTGTGTTAACACATAGATTGTGGGTATTGTGCAATTTGAATCGCGGTGTAGCCGCGTGTTCAATAGGTTGACATCTTTCCCAGATGACTGCAAATGCAGATGGACTTCAAAAGACACAGCTAGCTGGCCACGATGTCAAGTCTCAACACCCAGGTGCCAACGTTCTCACCAAAATCTCCATGCCCAATAAATCCACGTCTCTTGTCTTGGCGATTCAGTATATCAAGCAACCTCCCCCAACGCCGCCTTGACGCGCGCCTCCAACTTGTCTTGAAACTCGACAAACACCTGAATCGAATGGTCCAACTTCTGCTTCTCGCGTCCACCATTTGCCTTTGCAAACTCGGCCTCGAAGCCTTCCTTATTCGCCAGGTAATCCAACGGCTCTTCCCACTTCTCGGTCACCGTATCAGCCGCCCGTCCATTCTCCTGTCCCGGTGTATACGCCGCCGCGGCGGCTTCTCGCAGCAGGCTCGGCGCGACGGTCAAATGCTCAACATTCATGCCCACCAATGCAGTGCATTCATGTACGCTCCCCAGACTCGCCGGCAGCACGGCCGGCTTGCCGCGCGTGCCCACGTCGTCGTAATACGCCAGAATAAGCCTCAACTCTTGCATGGCGAGCTCGCGCTCCCGCGTCGCTTGGGCGCTGCCCACGAAGCCCGGCTCAAAGTGCAGCTGCAGGCTGTTGATGTAGGGCGCGATGTAGGCGCAGCCGACCTGCGCGGCGAGCGCGGCTTGCGGCAGGGCGAATAGAGTCGTCGCGAGCGTCGTCAGATGGTGCGGGGCGGCATGGAGCTGCTGCGCGGCGAGCAGGCCAGCGTGCGTGGACGGGATTTTGAGACACAGCCGGTCAACGGCGAGGGAGGGCGAGGCCTCGGGGATGGGCGAGAGCGCGAGGAAGAGCGAGACGAGGCGGAGCGCTGAGGTTACGGTCGAGGGAGTCGAGTTGGCGGCCGTGGGGTCCGTTTGTAGGTGGACGCGGTTCGTGAGGTGCGGGAGGATGGTGTGCGCGAGGAGGACCGTCTGTGGTCTTGTCAACTTCAATGCTTTCACACTCTCTCAAAATCTTTGACCAAAGCGTACCGCAATCTCGCCTCCCAGCTTCTCAACCGCGATGTTGCTGTACTCGCCCTTGACGTGATAGCTCTTGGCCAGCCGCGCCGCCTTCAGCACCAACTCGCGGTGCTCGTGACGCTCCAGCTCCAGCGCCGCAATCGCCTGGTTCGACGTGCAGTCGACAAAAGGACCAAGGTCGGCCGCCACGCTGACGTCGAGCGTGTCGCAGTCGATCGATGTGGCCGTGCTGCGCCAGTAGTCGAGGAGTGTTTGTGGCATGATGGCTTTCTCGTCCTCGATGGGTCAAGATGCGGAGGAACACGAGGGCGTCTTGCAATTGAAAGCGTCGTCGAAGCACAGTCAAGTCGTCGCGGTTCAGCAGGTAAGAATTAGCGTGCTTTGTAGGAAGGCAAGGCGAGAAACGATGGCAGCAGTTTCCAACGCCTAGATATAAAAGCGCCAGTCCCTGTCCCACAGAAATCTCTTCCTTTGCTCGCGCTTCCGCCAAGGCCGCCTGGGCAAAGTATCCCGCGTCGCGTGGGGAGTGGGGAGTGGGGAGTGGGACGTGAAAGCTCTCCAGCGCAGAGCAGAGGTCGACCTTACGTCGCCGATGGCGCTAAGAATTGCCGCTTTTGGATAGAGGGGCAGATGAATTGGCGTAGGTCCAGCGAGGACTTGTGCTCGTCGGCAGGAAAGTTGACCGAGGGAAACATTGGCGAGGTGAGAGAGCTGCTGACGCATGTTTAGTATTGGCACCTTCCGCGGAGTCGCGCCCCAGTCCGACGCGACTGGAGACTGCTGTTTATCGTGTCAGCTGCGGCATTGCAACGAAAAGAGCGTTGAGAAATCGTAGGTGTCGCCGTGGGATGAGGGAGTGCATTCTTAACCCTAACCTATCGAGAGGCTTTGGTGCGATCAAATAATCTGGTGGCTCTCCAAGTCAAGTCTCTCGAATGAACCCTAATGATTGTAGAGGAACACCACCACCTCCCCAGATTTACAAGTTTCGAGCGTCAGTGATGAGTCCATGAAAGGCTGAGATGACAAGCTTTTCTGCTGGGTTAGCGCAACTTGCTTTGTCAAGAAAGAGTATCAAAACTTGAACGAATTCCCAAGTTGCGACGCAAGGGGCGAAGCCAGTGATCCTCGCCCAGGGCTCGTGAACCTTCGACCAGCAATCGCACAAACCACTAGCTTCTCTGCTTGCTGGTACGTGATATAGTGCGCCGGGGTTAGAGTTACAATTCCCCGGTCTCTGGCAACAGTCACTGGAGCGAGGATGGGATTCGCACAGGATGTTGGAAGTTGATAGTCGATGTCGATGTTGCGCAGCGTACTGGCAATTTCTCCTGGCTCAAAGATGATTCAATCGTAACGCAGTGATGGCCGTGTGTCAACGCTCGAATCGATTTCCTACGTACTTCCCAAAGCCACTCCGTATTTCCTAGTGCGCACCGAGGCCTGCAGCTGGGATATGCATCAGAGGACGTCTTGCGGCCTGCACGCGCCACTTAGTCTTGGACAGCGGAATGCGTGCAGGCGACGTCGGGTATTTGCTTTCGTGAAGTTTCCATTCCGGGGGATTTATGTGACATCTCTCTCAAAGCAAAACCCAAGCCATCGAGCGCCGTAAGAAGACCCATAAGCCCGCCACGACCACAACCGTTCGAGAGGCGATCCGTTTATTTGAGCTTCTTCTTGGGGCGGAGCTGGTTGGTGTGACCGCACTTCTTCTTGCGGCAGTTGGTGGCACGCGGGGGAAGGCGGGCCTAAAAATGTGCACGTGATGTCAACCTTCCGATTCCTGAAGCAAAAAGGGTCGTCGTTCATCGGGGTCGGGGCGGAACTGTCGGAAAACGTACGTAGCACTTTCGGCAAATCATCTTGTCGCAGTTGTACTTGGAGGCAAGAGCCTTGAGCGAAGGCTCAATGATACCACCACGGAGGCGGAGGACCAGGTGGAGGGTAGACTCCTATTGAGCGGTTCCGTTAGCGATTGTCCAGCCGAGTCGGGTGCACCGATTCCTTCCGGCTCGATCAAGCGAAAAGTCTGCGCTGGACAGACGCCGTCGGTCACGTACCTTCTGGATGTTGTAGTCGGAGAGGGTGCGACCGTCCTCGAGCTGCTTGCCGGCGAAGATCAGGCGCTGCTGGTCCGGGGGGATGCCCTCCTTGTCTTGGATCTTGGACTTGACATTGTCTATGGTGTCCGAGGACTCGACCTCGAGGGTGATGGTCTTGCCCGTCAGTGTCTTGACGAAGCTGAGCGGCGAGAGTCAGTTGGGGCTGCATTGCAAAGGTGGTGCGGTGGTAGCGATCGCCGCGGACACTGTGCTGGAGACCTACATTTGCACTGGATCACGAAACAAAGTCAGCAACGGCTTCACATATTGCTCAAGGCTTCGTGTGGGGACTCACTCTTTGCTGTTCCGTTAGTGACCTGGTGATGCGGACAAAGGTGTCGTCGGACAGAGAGGCAAAACCTTTGTTGGTGGAGGATTTTCGGCACTTTCGGTGCGGGCAATTAAGCGAGCCACCCGGAGCGGACGACCTTTTGCAACCCCAACGCGACAACCACACCATTCGAGCGACATATTGATGTTACAAATTCATGCTTAGCGTCTGATTAATTTCTCTCAATCGTCCTGGTTAAGATTGTAGCCGCGCATATGCTCACGCGTTGTGTTGGAAGCGCAACCCAGTCGCATGCCCCATCCAAACATGCATGTCATGGTCTAGCTTGACATCTTCGTATCTTCACTCATTTCAGCTTCGTTTTCCGTCTTTCTCTCCTTGTTAACCCACTTCTCCAGCTTCCTCTCCGTGAAAAACACCCCCTTGACCAAACTCTTTAAAGTCAACCCCGCCTGCTTGGCAACAGCCTCATAAAAGATCCTTGCAGTCCCCTCTAATTCCACCGGCTCTCGATACCTTTTGTAAAGGCTGCCCGGTCTCCTGACTCGCTCCGCGTCTTCCGAATCCTCTGGTACCGCTTCGAGCGGCGTCAACGCGCCCTGGACAGCGCAGATGCGTTGCTCCTGTGCCTCGGCCAATTCGTCGCGATCTAGACCAACAGGCACAGGCTCTGGGTCCTGGCCGGCGGGTAGCCCAGTCGGGAACATCTTGTACAACGCCTTCCTGAAATCGTTGACGTGCGGTATAACTTCGGCGCTTTCGTCGATGAACATGTCTTCGTACCAATTGAGATAGTCGTCGACCTCTTTACCTTGCATGCGCATGATGTCACTCTCGGTCGTCTGGATCGCCGTCTCAAAGTTGATGCGTCCACGAGGTGTGGTCAGCTCGTTCAAATCTCGCGAGGCGTTGGTCCATGCTGCCCAATCCAGCTTCATGGCGCCGAGGTCATATGCCGAAAATGGGTGCCGCTCGACTGCGTCCCACGGGTAGAGCAACTTTACGGCCACCACGATCAAACATGCGACTTGCGCCTCGGGCAAATCTGCCGGCCGCAGTCGTTGCCGAGCACCAAACTCTGGGAAGCAGAAGTTATATCCCACCAAATTTGCCAGGCTCAGTACAGCGGGGTACACCTCCAGCGGCAGCGTGAGGTCTTTGAGATACCTGAAAAGCACTAGAGGATGGTTGAGAGGCGGCAGCGACATACCGTACTCACGCACATACGCAATAGATAGATCCACAACGGCCATTTGCAGCGCCCGAGGCGTCAGCGTGGATGCGGGCTCGAGCGCGTTGTGATACGTCGGTGGGAGGCGATCGCGCATATCAGGGGGCACATGAGTGCGCGCGCGGTAGTAGATGAATTCGCCATTAGCGGCCCAGGCATAGAGGTCGCCGAGGCAAGCAGGCAGACGTAGCATCAGCATGGCGAGGTAGCAGAGAACGATGGTGTCGATGAGCTTGGGCGCGCCGTCTGGCTGGCGCCCGCGGCGAGTGAGGCGCGCGGCATGGCCATTGTCCGGGTCGGTGGTCTCGCCTTCAGACTGCGAGCTGAAGACTTGCGACTCGGCGTCTGATGCTAATTCGACTTTGGTTTTGAGCGATTGCAGGCGCAGTGCCCATAAGTCATGGACAACGAACTGCAAGATTGTTAGTTACGAATTTTCTTGACTTTTTTCCTTCCAACCCAAAGACTAGGCGTTGAGCGCACCTCGAGCTCGGCAGGCAGGCCCTTTGTGTTGATGAGCCAATAGGACTGCTTCCACAAAATCAATTGGTAGCAGTGCAAGTAAAGCTCGAGTGCTTCGCGGCCCGATAACTCTGTTTGAAAAATGTCAGTTGACAAGGCGCGGGTAGGGCTGCGGCCGGGGGTTGAACATCACGCACGCCTCGAGCCTTGGTCTTCCTTTTCGACCTTGCGTCTGCTAACTTTGCCTTGGGTGTTGAAGTCGTCCTCGTCCTCGCCGGCGCGTTGCGTGCCGAAGCTCTGGCCTATGTCAGCCTTGGGCACGTTGGGCTAGGAATGCGGGGGACCAACGGAATGCTGGTGGCCGTTTTCACAGTAGGCATAGCCGTCTTCGCCCGTGGTATATCGCCTCGACCGACAGTTGTGAATTCCGCAACGGTCGGCCTTGAAGGTGCTGCTCGACATTGTCGCAGCTCACATTGTTGATGATGTTGGTGGGAGCAGAAGCTTTGGTAGCGTCCGGAACGCGGCAAAAGTTTTCGCTAGTCATTTCAGGCGCCAACAACACAACCTCCATGCAAGCCCTTAGCTTCACTGACACTGAAAGTACAAGAGATGTATTTGTCCGTCACATCGTAATGATTTTGGAAGCGGTATATCTTGATATCGCAGCGTCTTCCGCTCCATGTTTTCCACGCAATGTACCAATCCCAGAATCCGGCCCTTGCCTGAGTAACCGAACAAGAGCCATAAAGAAAAGACAGCTCCTCTTTGAAGCCACGCTGCCAGGCACCTGCAGCCCGCTTTTCAAAAGCTGCAGTCGCAATTGAAGTTGTTTGCCGCGCCTACGGCTCCCACGCTTCTCTTTCCAACGTGTCAAAGGTCAAACACTTAGGCGCCCTTGGGAGCCTCCTTAGCGTCAATGGCAGCCTCCTCACCCATGGAGGTAAGGATGACAACGTCTGTATTCCGAATCAGACCAGCTTCTTTTTCGTGCGCTCGAAATCGACTTACTGGTGTCCTTGCCCTCTTCAACGAAGAGCTTGTTGATCTTGTCACCAACTTCATTCTCCGGGACCTTGACGTCGTCCTTGGTGGTGCCGTCGTCGGACATGAGGGACAGGAAGCCGTCGTCGGTGACGTCAAGCTGCAGAAGACGATTAGCTTTGACTCGTTGTCGCCCTGGGCTCGCTTCAACTTACGAGCTGGTACTCGGAGCGGCGGACGTTGGGGACGTCCATGTTGTGGGTGGAGGGGCACAGTTCCTCGAGCTTCTTGCCAGTGAAGATGTCGATGGCGACAAGGTGGACCTTGGCGTGACCGTGCTTGCCGGTCTTGGAGGTGGACATTTCGACAATCTTGCAGGGACGGTTCTTGATGACGACGAAGCCGTTCTTCCTCAGCGCAGAGCACTGCATGGGGAAGGTGAGCGAGGCACCGGCGTCGGCGCTCTCGAAGGTGTGCTCATGCTGTTGGCGCGGTTAGCAAGATGTGGCCAATGTCTTGATGCGCCCTCGCGCAACAGCACCAATCGATAAAAGGTGGGGCACGGCGGGTTGGACGCGTCGAGACGTACCTGGGCGTCGTCGGCCATTGTGTCGAATGAGTGTCGGGGTGCTGCGACGAAGGTGGAATGGAGTAGGGGAGGCGGACGGGAAGAGAGGCTGGAGGATGGAGCGGGTAGGATGAAAGTTGGATTGTGGATTTGCACTCGAGCAAAACGAGGGGAAAATGGGAAGAGCCACCCGGAATAACACTTTTGCCATTGGGCCGACGGCATCAGCGCCACGCCGCCCGCCGCGACCGCCAGCCGGACGCTCCCACACTCGCGCTGCCAGAGAGCTGCGGGCACCCCGACGCCGTCCCCGTCTTCACTCCTGCGACCATCGCTGTTTTCTCCTCGTCCTCGTCCTCGTCCTCGGCCTCATCCTCCGTGCCGTGATGTGGCTCGATCGCCTGTCCGCTCACTCCACCTCCAACTCGCCCGCAGCCACTCCGTCCGGCAACCGCTCCTTCTCCCCCGCCCCGAACAGACGCCCGTACCTCACTCCCGGCCCGCAGCGCCCCGGCCTAAACCCCCGCCTCTCGTCGCTGTCCCTGCTGTCCCCCAACTCGTCATCGTCCAGCCTGCCCTTAGTTGCACGTGTCCCCAACGGCTCTGGCTCGAGAGTCCAGGTCAACAACAGCTCGCCGCCTGACGACGTCCCAGACCCTTCCAAGGTACTAGAACATCTCCTAGGAGGTCCTCCGAAGCGCGCGCTGCCGCTGCCCGATGATCATGTCGAGAGCCCTCAGCAGAAACCGGAGGAAGCGGTGTCGGACATTGAATTCGGGGACTTGAGTCTGCAGGCGTTTGCGCAAGGAGAGGTCGACCACCGCAAGCGGCCGTCTCATGTACATACTCGTAGCACCGAATCCATTGAAGAATGTATGTTTCTCAGCCTTGCGCTTGTCCGTGATGCTCATGCGGTGATCCAGATGGCAAAGCCAAGGACCAATTCGAGGACCTCCATCGGTCTGTTGCGGTATGTCTGAACTTGAATCCAATCTTCACTAGTCGCTGATTGCGCAAGGCGTGCGATGAGGTTCTCAAGTCTGTCGAAATGTATCTGCAGGGATTCCAGTCCGATCTGGGGGCGGTTTCGGCAGAAATTCAAATACTACAAGACCGGTCCTCAAGTCTGAACACGAGGCTAGAAAATCGAAAGATTGTTGAAAAAGTACTGGGACCGGCGGTGGAAGACATCAGCATTTCACCAGCTATAGTGCGAAAGATATCAGAGGGGCCGGTCGACGAGGGCTTTCCAAAGGCTCTGCAAGAGCTCGAGAAGCGCTCCAAAGCAGTCGAGGCAAAAGCCAAAGGCGGACCCAATATCAAGGCTTTGGATGATTTGAGACCACTGCTGGAAGATCTGACAAACAAAGTCTGTTGCCCCTGAACCTCTAGATGCGACAAGACTGACGATACCAGGCCGTTGAGCGCATCCGCGACTACATTGTTGCTCAGATCAAAGCACTCAGATCCCCTAGCATTAACGCCCAAATAATACAGCAACAAGGCTTCCTGAACTACAAGGAGCTGTACGCATTCCTCGCGCGCCATCAGAGAAAATTGGCGGACGAGCTGCGTCAAGCATACATCAACACTATGCGCTGGTACTACCTGCATCACTTTAGCAAATACCACGAAGCGTTGCAAAAAATGAAGCTCCACGACATCGGCCAGCACGATGCCATGGGCAACGAGTCGGCACCCAAGCGGAGTGGCGCCAAAGTGCCCACCATGCCTCACGAGGCTTTTTCCATCGGACGGCGGCTCGATTTACTCAAGAGCTCCACCAACAACGCTCTCACGCTACACGTCCTCGAAGAAGACAAAGCAACCCAATACCTCGAACATCCATTCCACACCTTTAACCTCGCCCTCATCGACAACGCCTCCTTCGAATATACCTTCCTTACCTCCTACTTCGCCCCCGC
>JAIFKG010001193.1:0-19955 GCA_020351975.1 Phyllosticta ampelicida | reverse complement strand
GGCATATGCGAGGCTACCCGTAGGCGCAGGGCCGTGGGGGCGGACGGGCGGCGGCGGAGGGGACGCCAGCTGCGAGCGGGGCGACGACGTGGTCATTGTTCAGTCCATGGCGAAGAAGAAGAAGAAAAAGGAGGAGAAGGGGAAAGGGAGACGACTGAGGTCTGGGACGAGACGGGACGATGTGTTGTACTGGTGCCAGTAGGTCAGGTTGTTGGCTGTTGGTGTGGCTGTGGGTGTGGTGGGTGCTGGGTGCTGGGTGCTGGGCTGCGTGGTTGGCTGTCGCGCGTCGTCCGTCGTCCGTCGTCCGTCGTAGGGCTGGCTGATCCCCGCCTTCACACCACCGACTACCAAAACTTTTCAGCTCGACACGCAATCCACCATGTTCGCCTCATCTCAGCCGCTGACGGCGACATACACCTCGCCCAACGACGCCTCCCCCCGCGGCTTTTCGCGCGACCTGCCTGCCGTCTCCTCCAGCCCGTCGACCGACGAGAAGACGGCCTACCTGGCTGTCCTTCGGAGAAATGTGTCGGAGCTCCAAGACGACGTCAATGCCTACGTGACGCAAAAGATGGAAGAGGACAAGAAGAGCTCGGGCGCCGACGACGACAATGACGCAGCTCTCGAGGCGAACTACGGCGAAGAGAATGTCGACGACAACGAGTGAGGCGGACCATGGAGCCAGCGCATTCTGTCAGGATCCACAACGCTTGTGGAAGATGATCAGCATCACAGTCGAGGGAGCTTCCGTTGCCGTTGCCGTTGCCGTTGCCGTTGCTGTTGCCGTTGCCGCAGCGTTGCTTTCATCTGAATCGATCGACTGGACTCTGCACACCAGCCCGTCAGATCGATCAACATGCAAGCCGCGTCAAGGCAGCGGGCAGTCGTAGAAAAAGAACTACAGTTCCCACTCGTTGCTCCTCCCATGCTCAATCTCAATTCCCAAGCTCTGCCACAATCTAGCCCGCCCGTCGCCCAATACGTCGTCTTGGCCGCGTATCCCAAACTAATACCATCCACACATCGCCAAAATTCCCACGAACCCACCACCTCTGTCAGTCAGCCAGCGCCACCGGACCCTGAGCAGGAGCTCCGACCCGCGGCAGACAGGTAGCTAGCCGGAAAGTCCGCGAGGTAGCCAGCCGGAAAGTCCGCGAGGTAGCCAGCCGCATGGAGCTAGCCGGCGTCAGCCGCGCCCTGACTACCGGCGGATGACAGACCACACTAGAAAACACATGGCGAAGATTATTTAAACGCCAATCAAGAGTTCGAGCAAATGGAGGACTGGGAAAGGGTTGGGAAAGCGCATGCGCAGGGACGTTGGGACATGTAAACCTCTCTTACTGCGTGGACACGAATCACATCCTTTACTTTCAGAAGTCACGACGCCCTTGTCGTGAACTATCCTCCTTACGCTGCTTAGAGACGAGAGGGCCAAGATTCGGGCACGGCCCAGCTGGTATCTTCCCATCCGTTGCTCCCAAGTGCCTCCATTCTGTCACTATGCCACCAACGCCTCAAGTCCTGTGCCAATCAATGCCCACCTAATGCCGACGACCTACAAAAACGAAACAAGGAAACTCGGTCCTTTTGTTTGAGAAGATAAAATTGGGGAATGAGGTCGAGTGCGGCAGCAAACTCAACAACATGCCGCTCCTTCTTCGTCTACTGTCCATTGAGAGGGTCCCTGAAGCTGATGGGCTGCGAGGACGAGGACGAGGACGAGGATGACGAGGACGACGAGGCCTGGTCCTGGTCCTGGTACTGGTACTGGTCCTGGTCCTGGTCCTGATGGTTGGAGCCGCCGTTGGCGTGCACGACGCCATTGCCATTGAGAGAGGGCGCGGCTGCGTGGTCGTCCCAGTTGATTTTCATGGCTGCAAAACAAGCTGTCAGCAAACCCACGAATCCCAGGTCTCAAGAGCAAGGAAAGGATAGGAGGCTTACACGTGGGGAACGGGAAAAACGAATTATTCATCTCGGTCAGGTACTTGTGATAGCGGACCTCCGGGCGCTCCAGCTTGACTGACGGATCCAGCACCTGCTCAACCTTGCGCACCTGGCCCTGCAGACCGGCCGCCGGGCGCAGTCCCACCCCGCACTCGCGCAGCACCGTCTTGAGCAGCGCGGTGAGGGCCACGCGCGTCATCGGCAGCCCGAGACAGCGGTGCGGGCCGGCGCCGAGGTGGATGTAGGCGTCGAGCGGCCGGTCGATGCGGACGGTGTCGGGGTCGGGAAATACGGCTGGGTCGCGCGAGACGGCACGCAGGTGCACCATGAGGCGGTCGCCCTTCTTCAGGGACATGGTGCGCGAGCCGTCGACCAGCTCGACGTCGCGCGTCGCGTAGCGGAAGACGCCCGTCTCGCCGCCCAGCCGCGACCCTTCGAGGAAGTAGTGCATGAGCGTGTCAAAGGCGTCATCGTCATCGTCGGGGGCGGCGGCGAGCTGGCGCATGGCGGGCAGGTGGCGCTGGCCTTCGGGCGAGTGGAGGAAGAATTCGAGGGTTTGCGCAAAGAGCTGGCCTTGGTTGGGTGCCATGCCGCCCGCGGTGCCCATGATGTGGCCCCAGACGAGCTCGTGGACACTCATGTCCGGGTTGGCGTCGAGCAGGCGCCGGATCATGTGCGTGCCGTACGAGGATAGCGGGCTGGTTTTGGCTGGAGGAAAGAGCAACGCCACGGCGGCCGAGAGGACGCCGCCGCCTGCTTTGATCTCTTGCACCTTGAGCTGCGCCAGCTGGCCCAGCTTCTGCGTGGCTGCTTGTGCCTTCTGGCGCAGCGGGAACGACGAGCCCGGGTCGAGGTCGAAAAAGACGACGGTGAAGACTCCTGCCAGGATGAGGTACAGCTCGTGCTCGGTGAAGATACCGTGCGGGTGCTGCTTGGTCTTCAGGGGCAGCGAAAACAGCTCGGCCGCAAAGTGGACATGAACAAGATTGCCAACGTCGCGGACGATGTCGACCTGGTTGAGCGAGTCGCCCAGCTTGTATGACTTCTCCCTTAGAATCTCGCTGCTCTTTTGCAGGTAGTATGCCTTGACCTCCTTGACCCAGTCGCCGACGTACAGCGCCTTGGACATCATCTTGCGCGACTCTTGATTCTCGTAGCCGTCGCCGGCAAGCATGAAATTACTGGCCGGCTTGCCCATCAAAAACTCCATCGCCGGGCCCCAGGTGACGTGAAACGTCTCCTTGTCGCTCAGCACTTGCTCGGCAGTCTTGTATGTGAAGACGAGGTTGGGCATGCCGATGCGCGCGGGCTTCTTGAAGCTGTACTGTGACGCTGTGCCGAGATCCTTGAGACACCTCTCCATCTCCGAGGGCACCGTCATGGGGTAGTGAGCGTAGACCGAGTTGGGCTCAAAGTGGCTCGGAAAGGCTCGCATGAACAGCTTGAAAAAGACGGCGCCGTGGTCAATCGTCTTGTCCGACTCGACAAGCGCGTAGCCCCAGTTGGTGAGCTGCTTTGGATGGTAGTCCGTTGTGTAGAAGCGGTCTCCGCGGACCAGAGCGACGGCATCAGAGAGGACTGCGCGGGAGATGGTGTACGACGGCGTCAAACCTGCGCCGGGCACCATTGGCAGCTTCGCTTCCTCGGCAACGAGACCAGGGTACATTTCGACATGATCTGGGTGGTCGTAGAGTCGCCGTAGCTGGTCTGCTACGTGAGGGTCCGAGTTGATGTCCTCAAAGGTGCGGTGCGGCGTCAGGTTAAAGTACTTTCTGAATTCGTTCAGCGTCGCTACGTTCCAGGCCCGAGCCTGCTGGATGCCAAGGACTTCAATGGCCCGCATGACGGCCGGCACGCGCTGAGCTCCAAACGAGTTGGCGCAGTCCTCGATGCTCTCCGTGATGATTTTGACCAGAGCATCGTCGTCTAGCGTGCCATCTTCCTTGCGCTCCAGATGGTGAAAGTCGCGCTTCAAGGGGTCCGCTGGCGTCATCGTTTCCAGCTTGCTGAGCCTCTGGAGGAATTGGTGCATGCCAACCTTCTTGGGGTCCAGGTCGGGGAACAGCTCCTTCCACAAGTCCTCGGTCCACTTTTCGTCCTTGTCGGAAATGGCCGAGTGCCAGCGGTACACCAGGTTGAATTCAGCAGAGACTTGGTTTCCGGTAGCCGTCTCGACGCCCTTGATGTCCATGCGGGGATTGAGCGCCCAGGTAGAGTTGGTCTTCTGGAGGTTGAGGATGGTGCGGACATAGTCTAGCAAGATGATGTTGATGTACAAGCCGCAGGTGATGAGTCTTGCCGTTTGGAAAAGGTCGTCGTCGTACTTTTCCCAAGTCTGGGCGTGGGGTCCCGTGCGGCCTTCGACGGGCCTGTTGAATCTTCCACCCTCGTTGATCAAAACAAGCTGCTCCACAACGTAGTTGTGAAAGCGATTGAACATGATGAGCAGCACGCCAACGCCAGGGGGAAACAATAGGAGACGCTTCTCGGCAAAACAGTCGGGCTTGAGCTTGCCGTCTTTAAACGTCCTCATTGTCTTTTGCTCGTCCCAATTGCTTCCGTACAGCGGCGATAAATCGAGATAGGACGAAGTGTTTGACTTGCTGAAGTCTTGGTGGTCTGTGCGGAAAAGGTCGTGGATGATGATTGATGCGAGGTAGAAGAGGACGCTACTGATCTTGTTGGGATGCTCTTCGCTGACTTTGCGAGACATAACGCTGTCGAACACGACTCCAGCGTCCGGAAGCGCGACAGGCTGCGGAGCCTTGGGCTGGACGGTCCGCGCGTAGGGCATGCCAGCAGCACCAAGCTTCGGATGCTTGAGGCTGTTGTACGAGCCATCAGGCTGGCGGAATTTGAAGTCCTGGCCGAGGTAGGATTGCGGAGGATGTTCAAGGTCGTTCCAGAGCTGGCTAAGGAAGCCTTCGGTGAGCTTGGTGCCCATTTCTGAGCCGTCGGGGAGCCTTGCGGCGGTGCGGATGAGGTTCTCCATGAAGTAGGTCTTGTCATCAATCATTTCCCCGGTGAGTTTGTTCTTGAGCACATCGTACAGTGTCTCAAAATCGGTGATACGCATGTGACTGAGGTCAGATACGACGCCCTCTGCCGCCTCGACAGCGTCTGTGTGGTAGTCGTTGGAATCAAGATCGGTGCCGTCCCCTGTGCCAGTAGGCAACGGTTTTACGGCGTGGCTAATGAGATCTCTGAATGATGACACGGCCTTGCCCACCATTCGTGTAGTCTTTTCGAGCTGCGAGAGCTGCTCGGGCTCGGACGAGAATTGCGGGGCCATGGCGGGCAAGTATGCTGATGATTGTCAGAGACGCACCCGGAGCAGAGAAATCAATTGAGAGCGTGGGGTTTGGAAGGTTGGAGCCCACAAAGACGGGTCGCCGTCAAGCCAATGGGGTGACCAGGCTACAGCACCGCATAGCTCTTACAACGGGCGGGGGTAGCTCGAGGAGGTAGGAGGGGTCGGAGGTAGGTAGTAAAGTAGGTACATGAAACAAGGTTTAAGTCTGGTCGGAGCACACGGCGCGGCCCAGCTACGGGAGGCTGCGGCAGCGTGGAAGAGAAGGAGCACGAACAAAACGAAAGGACTTACTATGGCGCTATGCGTGAAAGTGGTAGGAAAGCAATGATGCAAGCCGCAGAATCAAACTGGCAGGGGTATCTCAGGCGAAAGAGGACGAAGCGGCGCAGAAGGAGGGAATCAAAAGACGAAGGCGGGCTCGAGGATTTAAAAAGATACGACGACGACATGGCTGAGGCTGAAAGGGCATGAAAGATGGTGGAGGAGTGGAGGTCAGCGTGGTGTTTGGCTTGGGGCAGCAAGGGGGCGCGACCAATTGCAGAGAGAAGAGAGCGGGATTACGGTCGGTCAGGCTCAGGCTCAGGCTCAGGCAGACGTTGGCCGACAGGGTGACGGCGAGGGTGGCTTGGCCAGCGAACCGGGCCAAGCTGTGAGCACTGGGGGCTTACGAGTTCGGTGAACACCAGCGAACACCAGAGAGACACCAGGGCCATATGGTCCCTCTGGGTTTCTGTGTTTCTGGGTTTCTGGGTGTCTGGATTCTGGGTGTCTGGATTCTGGGTGTCTGGATTCTGGATCCTGGATTCTGGACTCTGCGCTTCTGCGCTTCTGGGTTTCTGGACTTCTAGGCTTCTGCGCCTCTGGTCCCTCCGGTCTCTGCTCTCTCTGCTTGCCGCTACTTGCTGCGCTGACCGAAGACCCGAGTCGTTCTCCACCGTGACGCAGACGCACAATGGCTGAGCTGTTGCTGCTGCTGCACCAGGGCTGCTGGCTCCCGAGCCACCTGGGCTTCCAATGTGGTCCTTCGGCCAGGTCTGCATCGTTGCCTTTGATGTTTTGGTCGTCTGTCCGGTTCTTTACCCGTCGACTCTTCGTGGCCACCGAGCTTGGACGTGAGATCGGCGTCTGGTGTCGCTCTCGCCGATGGAGCTCTCCCTGCCTCCTGCTGCTGCTTGAGCCTCGCCTGGCAAAATCCGTTGAGCTTCTTCAACACCACCCCCACCACCCCCCCCCATCTCTCGCTCAATGGCGCCCGCTGAATCTTTCTCTCTCGTCGTGCAGCCTCGCGGTACACGATCCCGTCCCCGTTCTATTTCTGTCCTCCCAATTGACCTTTTGGCCCCCAGGCAAGCCCGTCAAGAGGCTCCCAGCCGATATCACGGTTGCGCTGACAGACTCGACTGCCGAGCTGTATAAGCGTCTTGCGGCCGCCACCGGCTTGTCCGTCCACCGCCTGCGCCTCGCCAAGGGCTCCGATGGTTCCGTCATCCCAAACTCGCCCAAGATTCTTGTCGCAGAGACAGGTGTCCGCCAAAAGAGCAGCATTACCGTCAAGGACCTTGGTATCCTCCCCGTCAGCCTCAATCATCGTCTTGGTAAGCTGACAGGCACATCACCTCTAGGTCCCCAGATCGCTTGGCGTACCGTTTTCCTCGTCGAGTATGCAGGCCCTCTCATCATCCACCCGCTCGTCTACCTTTTGCGCGACTACATCTACCCCACGCCTTCGCTGGCTCCGTCTGCTCTGTCAGAGCCCACGGCGTTGCAGAACCTGTCCTTAATCCTCGTCGTGCTTCACTTTGCCAAGCGCGAGCTCGAGACGCTGTTTGTACACCGTTTCTCTAGCGCCACCATGCCCGCCTTGAACATTTTCAAAAACTCGGCCCACTACTGGCTCCTGTCTGGCCTCAACCTGGCATACTTTGCCTACGGTCCCTCCAAGTCTGAGGCCGCTCCCTGGCTCACATACCTGGCGCTGGCACTTTACGCCGTTGGCGAGCTTGGAAACTTCAATGCCCATCTAGTTCTCAAGGGTCTGCGGCCCGCGCACGACCCCACCGCGCGTGGCATTCCCAAAGGATTGGGATTTGGGTGCGTCACTTGCCCCAACTACCTGTTCGAGGTCATCTCGTGGGTTGCAATCTGGCTCGTGAACGCCGCCATTAGCAAGGCGTCTGCCATTTCGACCGCCGTCTTCGTCATTGTCGCAGCTGCCCAAATGGCCGCGTGGGCCGCCAAGAAGGAGCGCAGATACCGCAAGGAGTTTGGTGCCGAGTACAAGCGCAAGAGGTTCGTCATGCTTCCCGGCATTTTCTAGACAAGCTCCCGCCGTGGCTTGATTGACGTGTGGCTGGGGCCACCGAAACGCAAGGGAGGTCGCGTTGGCGGCTGGACGAGCATGCATCACATGAGACTATGAAGGGATGAATACGGAAGCATTGAGATCCGCTCTCCATGCGCCAGTGTATTTGATCGGAGACAACGCTCTCCCAACCTGATTTTAAAGCGGCATGGACTTCCTGAGCCAATGCCTGTGGTTGATTATGCGCCCATGGCAGATCGCAATGCGGTGCGAAAACGGCCATGTGCCTTGTACCACAGTTCTGGAATTGGATAACCAGCATCGTGTAGAATGACATCATATGGCCCTTGTGTCTCAGGTGACGACGCAAGACTGTGGGTAACATTGGAGAGAATGGAGTTGTATTCAAGTCGAGTTGCTGGTTCGGTTGCCAATCGATGCCATGCGCCTCATGTAGACCTCGCGTCTGCTGTTTAATTACCCTGTGCCTACATTACGGATGCCCGAAGGCTGGCAATACTTGTGATGATAAAAGTTTCAACTTCATACCACCGATTAGCCCAGCGAATAGAGCCTGGGTGTGGTGAATCGTCGCCCCCAAGATGGAAGGTCCACATTCATTTTGATCCACCTAACCTTCCTGTTTTGCCAACACCTGCATCCAGTTGTGTCCTCATGTTCACACCAACTTGTAACGTTGCACTTTCTTTTGCAATTGACCGGTGGTATCATGTTGTCGACTGGCTCTCGTCTGGCTTCTCCGGACTCGTCTTCTTCTTACCCCCAAAGAGGCGACGCCAATTGTCCCAGAAGAAATCATGAGGCTAGAAACGTTAGCCACTGACCAAAGACACAATCGAACTCACTTGCCACTTGGAAAGGGGAGTAGCCAGTGACTGGACCACCCGCCTTGATCTCCATCTCCGTCTTCCAATCAACAATGCACACCATGTAGAAACCGACACCTGCCCATGATCAACACATGCTCCACTCTCTGCACCCGGGATGCATACTTCCCAGAATAAGCCATTGTGCCAGCTTGACGCGCCTGTTCCACACCGGCCAGGTCGAAACCATCTTTATCCGCCGGCGGTACTTGCGGTCGAAGCGCACTTGGTCCCTCCACGAGAGCTTGGACAGATCCGGCGGCCATCGTCGCTTGGCCCGGTACGGGTTCATGTAGATGTTGTAGTACGGTTTGGCGGGCTCTGACTTGCGCAGCGACTTGGGCAGCCAGCGGGAGGTCCGCCATGAGCTTGCCATTGTGTAAATGTCGATTGATTGACGTCTGGGGATCTTGGGAGCTCTCGGTTGGGGTCCTCCAGCTTGGACGAATGGGTGGCTCGCTTGCTTCACCGCCCGGGGCAATTCCTCGACGCCGCCCTAAACATGCCACCACCAGAAAGACGGCCGTGACTCAACTCCGGCCTGAAAGTCCGCATCGGCCCTTGGTTCGCAGTCTGCGCTTCGAGTCCGACCCAAACCGCAATTATGTCGGCCGCACAAGCAACCATCGCGGCGCTGGACCCCGGCAACAGCTCGAAAAATACCCTCAAGATTGAAAATGTGCGCTCAGTTGCCCCGCCGCGCAGTTGCGGAACTCTGACAAGCCACTGCACAGACTGAGAAGCGTGACACTCTCATCGCCGCCGAGAAAAAGTATCAAAAGATCTGGCAAGACACCAAGGTCTTTCAGCAAGATGCTCCCTCGACCGCCGAAGTGCCCTACGGCTCCGTCTCCGCCGCCGACCTGCGCGCCCAGCAACCCAAATTCTTTGGCACCATGGCCTACCCTTACATGAATGGTGTCCTCCACGCCGGCCACAGCTTTACTGCTAGCAAAATTGAGTTTGCAACGGGCTTTGCCCGTATGCAGGGCAAGCGGGCGCTCTTCCCGCAAGGCTACCACTGCACGGGTATGCCCATCAAGGCGTGCGCGGACAAGCTGGTGCGCGAGATTGAGCTGTTTGGCAAGAACTTTGAGGGCTGCAAGGAGGACGACATCACGGACGAGAAGCCCGCTGAGGTGCCTGCGCCGCAAGAGGAGACGACCAAGGCCGACATCACCAAGTTCAAGGCGACCAAGGGCAAGGCGGCTGCGAAGAGCGTCAAGTCCAAGTACCAATTCCAAATCATGCTGGCGCTGGGCATCCCGCTCGAGGAGATTCACCAGTTTGCTGATCCGCTGCATTGGCTGCAGTACTTTCCGCCCAAGTGCCAGGAGGACCTGGTGTCGTTCGGTGCCCGCGTCGACTGGCGGAGATCCATGGTCACGACCGACGCTAACCCCTACTACGACGCCTTTGTCCGCTGGCAGATGAACCGCCTCAAGGGCTTGGGTAAGATCAAGTTCGGCAAGCGCTACACTGTCTACTCGCCCAAGGACGGCCAGGCATGTCTCGATCATGACCGGAGCTCTGGCGAGGGTGTCACTGTGCAGGAGTACACTGCCCTGAAGATGAAGGTCCTTGAGTGGCCCGAAAAGGCCAAGGAGCTCATTGGTGACAAGATTCCTGCCGACGCTAACGTCTACTTTGTCCCCGCCACTCTTCGTCCGGAGACCATGTACGGCCAGACCTGTTGTTTCGTAGGCCCCAAGGTTCAATACGGCATTTTCAAGGCTGGAGATAATGAGTACTTTTTCGTCTCGGACCGTGCAGCTCGCAACATGGCCTTCCAAAACATCTTCGCCGCCTGGGGCGTTTTCCCGAAGGTTGTCGAACTCCAGGGCTCCGACGTGGTCGGCACGCTTGTCGACGCGCCGCTGTCTGTGCACAAGGACGGTGTCAGGATTCTGCCCATGGAGACTGTCAAGCCCACCAAGGGTACCGGTGTTGTTACCTGCGTGCCGTCGGACAGCCCCGACGACTACGCCACGACCATGGACTTGATCAAGAAGGCCGAGTACTATGGCATCAAGAAGGAGTGGGCTGAGCTGGAGATTGTCCCCATTATCAAGACCCCTACCTACGGTGACCTCACCGCCAAGACCCTGGTCGAGAAGCTCAAGATCAACTCTCCTAAGGATGCAAAGCCACTTGCTGAAGCCAAGGAATTGGCGTACAAGGAAGGCTTCTACCAGGGCACAATGGTCATTGGTGAGCATGCTGGCAAGTCTGTGCAAGAGGCCAAGCCTCTTGTTCGTAAGCAGCTAATTGATGCTGGTCTGGCGTTCCCGTACGGCGAGCCCGACGGCCAGGTCATGTCTCGCTCGGGAGACGAGTGTGTGGCCGCATACCTCGACCAGTGGTTCTTCAACTACGGCACCACGGAGAATGGCGGTGACGGCGAGTGGTGCCAGACGGTCATGGACCACCTTGAGAAGAGCATGAACACCTTTTACCCCGAGGCGCAGCACGCGTTCAAGATGACTCTTGGATGGCTGTCGCAATGGGCTTGCTCACGTTCCTATGGTCTCGGGACGAAGCTGCCCTGGGATCCTTCGCAGTTAGTCGAGTCGCTCAGTGACTCGACCGTCTACATGAGCTACTACACCATTGCTCATTTCCTTCACGGCGACATTTTTGGCAAGACTCCTGGTATTTCCAAGAAGCCAATTGCTCCTGAGCAAATGACGGACGAGGTCTGGGACTACCTCTTCTGCCGCACTCAGGAGGTCAAGACGGATATCCTCAAGGAGGATCTCGACTCGATGAAGAGAGAATTTGAGTACTGGTACCCCCTTGACCTCCGTGTCTCGGGCAAGGACTTGATCCAGAACCACTTGACCTTCTGCCTGTACATCCACACCGCGCTCTTCCCGCAAGAGTTCTGGCCTCAGGGCTTCCGTGTCAACGGCCACCTGATGCTGAACGGCGAGAAGATGAGTAAGAGCACGGGCAACTTTTTGACCCTTGGCGAGGCCGTCAAGAAGTTTGGTGCCGACGCCACGCGTGTGGCGCTTGCCGACGCCGGTGACGGAATCGAGGACGCCAACTTTGAGGAGACGGTCGCCAACAGCTCGATTCTGAAGCTGTACGAGCTCCGCAAGTGGTGCGAGGAGATGGTCAACGAGGCCCGGCTCGTCTCGACCGAGGCCGAGTACAAGACCGCGCGCGACTCGGGCAAGCTCAAGAACAACGACGTCATCCAGCGTACCGGCGAATATCTGCTCTGGGACCGCATGTTTGAGAACGAGCTCAACGGCTTGGTCCTCGAGACTAAGCAGCACTATGAAAAGTGAGTCTTATCAAGTTTAATTCAAGAGGGCAGTACTCACTGCAGCAGCACCTTTTACAAGCTCGCCCTCAAGTCGGGCTTCTACGACTTCACGACGGCGCGCGACTTCTACCGCGAGGTGACCAAGGCGTCGGGCATCGGCATGCACAGCGCACTGATCCGGCGCTTCATCGAGCTACAAACGCTGCTGCTGACGCCGCTGGCACCGCACTGGGCCGAGCACATGTGGCTCGAGGTGCTCAAGCAGCCCACAACTGTCCAAAACGCGCTGTACCCGACCGTCTCCGCCCCGGACGCCGCCCTCGCCACCGCTCGCGACTACGTGCGCACCACGACCAGCAACATCACCTCCGCCGAGGGCCAGCAGGTCAAGAAGCTCGCCAAGGGCAAGACGCTCGCGTTCGACCCCAAGAACGCTAAGCGCTTGACCATCTTCGTCGCTGCGCAGTTCCCCGCCTGGCAGGACAAATACCTCGAGCTGGTCCGCTCTTCGTTCGAGCAGCTCGGCCTCGTCGACGTCAAAGCCCTCAGCAAAGACATTGCCAAGCCCGACATGAAAAAGGCCATGCCCTTTGTCCAGAGCCTCAAGCGACGCTTGGACGGCGGCGCAGAGCAGCCCAAGGACGTCTTCGACCGCCGCCTGCCGTTTGACGAGCGCGCCACCCTCGCCGCCATGGTCCCCGCCCTCAAGCAGACGGTCCCCAAGCTCGAGGTCGTCGACATTGTCGCCGTCAAGGAGGGTGACAAGGCGGGCGAGGTCGTCGGCGGCGATGCGCAGCTGGGCGCCGTCATAGAGGGCTTGCCCCCCGTTGCCGAGCAGGCCGTGCCCGGCGCGCCGACCTTCCACTTTGAGAATATTTTGAGTGGCTGAGTAAGGATGAGATTGCACGCGGCTGTTGGTGCATTGGAGCATCTGAACCGAGAGAGAAAGAGAGAGAGAGAGAGAGAGAGAGAGAGAGTGTGTGTGTGTGTGTATGTGTGTGCAGACGTGGATGTAAAAGTAGGGTAGAAGAAGCGGATGAAACTGGTAAAAGAGTTGAACACACCTGCACCGCAAAAGTACAACGAAAGTTATTCCAAAAGCAACATCAGCACAGCACGCTGCGAGTTAGCGCCTACCAAGTCTTTTTCCTTTTTTTTTCCTTTTGGCTTGTCATCAAACCTTCCTCCCCGACACGCTGATATCGTTGCCCTGTGTCATTGCCAGGAATCTTCATTGATGAGATTTTGTACAAGACTTGTTCAAGCCATCGACTAGCTACAAAAACCAGAAAAGCAGCTTTCAGGTAGGATGCCAAGGGAAGAGAGAGAGAGAGAGAGAGAGAGAGAGACAGGTTTTGGAGGGCAGACGTATTTAGAAAATAGGAGAGAAAAAAAGGACACATGATGATTGTATACAATAACTAGCGGCGGCCGCCATGGCGCTGCTTCCTAATGCCCAGCCAAACCCCGTCTTCTCCAGACAAAATCGTCAAACTCATTCCCATCTACCATCCCCCATCGCGTCCCAGTCATTCACACGTTTTCAACCCGCTCTACACGTCGACCAAAGTGTCGCCATTCTGCTGCTGCTGGCCATCTTGCTGGCCCTGCTGCTCGCCGTCTTGCTCCGCATTATCCCTCGTATCCTTATTCGGCTGCCTACGAGCGCGCTTCTCCTCGGCGCGGCGCTGGTAGTAGACGTCCAGGACCTTGGCGGGGATGCGGTTGAGGAGGTCCTTGGGGTAGATGCGGAGGAGACTCCAGGCCAGGTCGAGCGACTCGAAGATGGTGCGGGCCTCGTAGGCGCCCTGGTTGATGAACGTCTTTTCAAACTTGTCGAGGAACTCGAGCGAGAGCTTGTCTTCGGGCGACAGGGCTTCTTCGCCGACGACGGCCTTCATGGCCGCCGCGTCGCGCCCGATGGCGTACTTGGCGTACAGCTGGTTCGAGACGTCGCCGTGGTCCTTGCGCGTGCGGCCTTCGCCGATGGCAGACTTCATGAGACGAGACAGCGAGGGTAGCACGTTGATGGGCGGGTAGACGCCCTTGTTGTACAGACCGCGGTCGACGAAGATTTGGCCCTCTGTTATGTAGCCCGTCAAGTCGGGGATGGGGTGCGTAATGTCTGGAAGAGATTAGCTTTTGACTGGATTGTGAAGTTCTCGAGTTGCTTACCGTCGTTGGGCATGGTCAAAATGGGAATCTGCGTAATGGAGCCATTGCGACCCTCGACACGACCGGCACGCTCGTAGATGGTAGACAAGTCAGTGTACATGTAACCGGGGTAACCACGACGACCGGGCACTTCTTCGCGGGCGGCCGACACCTCACGTAGAGCGTCACAGTAGGATGACAGGTCAGTGAGAATGACCAAGACGTGCTTCTCGAGCTGGTAAGCGTAGTACTCGGCCGTGGTCAGGGCCAGACGGGGCGTAATGATACGCTCAATGGTGGGGTCGTTGGCCAAGTTGAGGAACAGCGTGACGCGCTCCATGCTGCCATTCTCCTCAAAGTCCTTGGTAAAGAAACGGCTCGTCTCCAAGTTGACACCCATGGCGCCAAATACGATGGAGAAGTTGTCCTCGTGGCCGTCGTGCACGTCCTTTGTCGGCTTGCCGACCAAGCTAGCTTGTCTACAAATCTGGGCCGCGATTTCATTGTGGGGCAAACCGGCGGCGGAGAATATGGGGATCTTTTGGCCACGGGCAATCGAGTTCATCGTATCAATGGCCGAGATACCGGTCGAAATCATTTCTTCGGGATAGACCTGGGGTGGTCAGCATGCTGTCAGCCTCATGGATGTGGCTACTTACTCGAGAGTACGGGTTGATGGGACTACCGTTGATGTCGAGGTATTCCTCTGCCAGTACCTTGGGGCCCTTGTCGATGGCGCGACCGGAACCATCAAAGATACGGCCCAGCATGTCCTCGGACACTCCGAGCTTCATGCTGTGGCCCGAGAACTCGACCTTCGTCTTCTTGACATCGATGCCAGAAGTTCCCTCGAAAACCTGGACGACGGCGCGATTACCTATGGACAGCATCAGCGACAAGTTCTTGCGGAGCATTGCCGAATGTCCCACCTCTAGCTTCCAGGACCTGTCCAGACCGCTCCGAGCCGTCGGGCAGCGTCAGAGACACAATCTCGTTGTAACGGGGAAATTTGACCTGTCGCCGTCGAGTAAGCTTCCGTGACATATTTCAAACGCTCGCCAGGAAACAAACATTGTCCAAGACGACCAATGGACCGTTGACACCGCCGATGGTGTTGTAACGTATCCTGGGCTTGACGGACATCATGCGGGGGTCTATCGGTGCAGGCGCCATGGTTGCTGGGTCGGTATCGAGGATGGGAGGAGCTGTGGGGTTGGAAATGCGGTCGCTCGAGATGGCAGATTAGTGCCTGCGACTTTGGGTATGGATTCGAGGCGCGGGTGTAGGTCGAGGTCGTGATGCAGCTTGGCAGCTCGACGTTGGAGGTCCGCTGACGGCTGGGACGTGCGCGATTAAGTGCCACTGGAATTAATGAACGCCTCTTGGTGCCTGAGGCCGCCACAAAGCTAGTCTTGGGCGTGGAACAAAGCACAATAGCATCACATGCAGCAATATAGGTTCACGGCAGAGGAGTAGCATTTTAATGAATTCATTCTTTGTATTCTACATCAACCATTTAACGGGCGGGTCTAAGCCTGGTGAAGTCGTTAGCGAGGCTCTTGAACTTTGCGCTCAGAGACATGTGCTTTGACGTGTTAAAGAGTCAGACATCCAAGGAAGATTGAGCCCTCATCGACCGTCTAAGATGGGTTCTTAAGCGACGGCTAGAGTGAAAACTGCGAATGTGGTGAAGATTTCATCATGAGAAGAAAAAAACAAAAGGACAGGAGAAAAGTGCTGACCTGCTAGCGAGAAGCTGTGGGCGGCGTAGTTAGTGCAACCACAGGTCCAAAAGAGTGCCGCAGCAGGCTGCCTATATGCAGGTCTCAACATTCGAGGTTGTGCGCCAGAACAGCCTGCCAGCGGCCTCGTCACGTCCAAATTCTTATACGATGTGCGCGTCGGCGGATTGAGCGATCAGAGAAAAGTGAGCTAGAAACTAGAGCAAGTCAGCCTCGAGATCTTGAGCGAGCTCCTTAATGCGATAGGACGGGTAATGTAGATCAGACAGCGTGTACTGGCAAGTAGCAGGTCTCGTGCGAGGAGACCCGGACAGATAAATTCTTCAAGGTCGACTCAGTTGGGAAAAGAAGACATTTGCTTGGGTTGTCATCATGAAGGGAGGGCGTCGCGAGAAGTGGCACTTACCATGCAGGGAAAGACAAGCAAGCGAAAGCGTTGGAGAGAGAAAATGGCGCGAGAGAGGGAGAGCGAGACGAAGAGGATGAAGAGTAGAGAATCGGACGGTGTTGAGTCGAGAAATCTTATAGCAGGCTCGGAGAAACCTTCGGCAGGCTTAACCCGTTTGGGCGGGAGCGCCGCCCGACGGGAGAGAGAGAGACTGAGAGGCTGTGAGGCTGCTGCCAATTACCAACCTCGACACTTCACCTCCCATCTGCAGCGTCAGTCGTCCTCGCCCATCATCTCTCCGACCGCTCGACCCCAGAGCCGCCCTTCTCAACCTCCAGGATCGACTTGATATGGCGTCCCCGTCCCTCTGCTCTCTGTGACTCCGACACCGACGCCCATTGCGCCCGGCAATCCAGTCCAGTCCAATCCAATCCATCCATCCACGCTCGCTCGCTCCTCTCACCGTTGCGCGCCCAACCTCCCTCCCGTAGACGTATGCGCGACGCTGTACTGATCTTGACCCGCCGTCGTTGGAACGCGTCCAGACATTGCCGCATCCCGCTGCAAACGCGTGTCGACCGTGTTTGCGCTCCGGTGGATCATACCACTCAGTCACCTGCTGACCTCCGATCGCATACTGTCAGCTCCGGTAGTTGCCGCCGCGCAGTGGTACCCTGACCGCACCGCTTCCACCAACCCATCATTCTCGCCCTCACCAGGTCCTCTCTTCTCAAACATACGACTCCCATCTCTGAGCCCGCATCGTTGCGCCGCTACGTCGCCTTACCGCCCACTGTTGCAGGCGTCCCCACTCACCCTGCACAGACACCAGCCCTCCACGCGACCGACCGGACCACCACCCGTGCGGCACAACTTCGCAGACACCAACCGTTGGTAGACGATCAAGACCATAGAGGCAATTTTCCGCCGACCACCTCGAGACACACAGCCGTCTCTCGGGTCGGGCAGTCATCGGGGCGTTGCCAGAGGCGCCGCGAGATTGGTCGTTGCTGCTGGTATAGCCTCGAAGAGTCAAGATGATGGCGAGTGCCTACCCTCATCATCCTGGTGGTCTGCAACAGGCCGGAATTCCTCATGGACAGCCCATGGGTCCAGGGCCTGGCCCTAATCCGGGACACCCAATGGGCCCTCAAATGCACGGTATGCATCCAGGCGTATCTGGTCCAAATGGGCCGCACGTTTCTCAGCCGGGCCCGATGATGGGCATGCAGCCTGGCATGGGTGGTCCAGGTCCCAGTGCGCATGCTCTCCAGCACCTCACTCCCCAGGCACACATGTTTCATCAGCCGCAGCAAATGTGTAAGTCTCCTTTTTTTAAAATAAATTAAAAATTACCGTGTGATTGACCTTGACCGCTAATCTCTTCCTAGTCTCCAACCCGGCCATGGCCATGCAACAACGACAACAGGCGATGATGCGCCAGCAGCAGCTGATGCAGCATCAACAGCAAAACGGAATGATGTTCCCTGGCCAGGGCAGCCAGAGCATGACGCCCCAACAAATCGCCGCGATGCAGGCCGCCAACCCTCAGCTGCAGGTTCCGCTACCGCCGCATATGCGCCAGCAGCTTGCGCAACAGCAAGCAGCTATGCAGCAGCAGCAGCAGCAACATCAACAGCAGCAACATGCACAGGCACAACAGCAAGCTCATCAGCAGCAGATGATGGCGCAACACACCGCTGCTATGCAACATGCGGCATCGCAGCAGAGCAACCCGGGGCAAAGCGGTCCCACGGGCCAGCAGGGTCCTCATGGCCAACCGGGACAAATGAGACCTCAGCCACCAGGAATGCAGCCAGGCCATGAAGCGCAGGCATCACCCGCACAACCTACGAGCCAACACCACACTCCACAGCAGACTCAATCACAACTTCAGCCTCCGCCACCGGCTCAAGCACCTACACCGCAGCAGCAAGGTCCTCAGCCGCCAGGTCCTTCTCAAACCCAGCAAGGACCGCAGCAACAGCCCCAGAACGCTCAACAAATGCAACAGCAGCAGCAGCAGCAGCAACAACAGCAACAGCAGCAGCAGCAGCAGCAGCAGCAGCAACAACAACAACAACAACAGCAGCAGCAGCAGCAGCAGCAGCAACAGCAACAGCAACAGCAACAGCAACAGCAACAGCAGCAGCAACAGCAACAGCAGCAGCAGCAGCAGCAACATGCTCAGCAGCAACAGCAGTCTCAGCAGCAACAACAACAACAGCAGCAGCAGCAGCAGTCCCAGCCGCAATCCCAGCAACAACAGCAGTCCCAGCAGCAGCAACGGCATCAGCAGCTTTTGATGCAACAGCGTCAAGCCCAGCAGGCCCACGCAGCTCAGGCTCAAGACCGGATCTATGGGGTTTCAATATTGAAGCTCCTCAATCTCGCAGATCATCTCAGCAGATTTACCTCGAACCGGCAGCCCAACGACCTCGTGTACTGGAAGACGTTTGTTGCGCGCTTCTTCACCGAAAATGGCGTCTTCAAGCAGACTCTGCTTGATTACGGCGCGCAGACAACTAATCCCGGCTCCAAGAATTTCGAGATTTGCACTTTGGCCCTACCAAGATATTTCTACACGCAGTTCCAAAGCGGTCTGGAGAATTTACAACTGACGATGGATGGCCTGGTTGAGAAGGAGCTAGGGAACAGCTGTCACTACGTCGAAAGTGCACGCGCCAAGTTTATTTATTGGTACAAAAACGGGACGCAGGTACGTTGGGACTCTCAAGTATACATTGCCAAGCTAACTTTCGCAGGTTGTGCACAATGGCAAGCTCAGCGCCATGTTCGACCAGGCCGACAAAATCAACTTGCTTTCATTTGAGACTCAAGAACACCAGCAGTATTTGCCTCGTTTGCAGCTCGACTCTCTTTTCCAGCCGAGGTCTCCGCAGCAAAACATGCAAATTTCGCCAAAAATGAGCAAGAAGAATGCACCAACCCAAAGAGCTCAACGCGCGCGTGGGGAACCGGTCCTGCTCCTATCCGATCTCATCGAAGCGCCAGTTTCGTCGTGGGGAATAGCCAACTCAGTGCTTCAATTTCTTGAAGTACGTCAACCTGTCAGATTTTAGCACATATCCAGCAAAACCATGGGCTGACATCATGCTTAGGTTGGCGAAACGTTGACTAACATGCAGGAGCTGTTTGCTCACTATCACCAGAACCCCGGGACTACCCCAGCGCAAGCCATGACGGGTTTCGTCGCTTCTCTCGGCCCACAGCAGAATCAGGCTGGGGCACAAGGTAACCAGATGCAGCAACCGCCTCAGCATCTTCAGCAACAACAGACACCGCAAATCAGCATGCTCCCCAACGGCCCAGGGCCTAACAACGCCCAGCCGGGACAGCGAACACCGGGCAACATGCCTGGGGGCAACCCGAATGCACCGCACCACCCTGTAAATCAACAGTTCATGTCTCCACACATAGCGAACCTCCAGCAGTTCCCCGGCGGTCTCAATCCGGCCGTGAACGGATCACCGCACCTCGCTGGCCAAACCCACACGCCTTCCCCGGCTCAGGGACACATGCAGGCCCCGGGCCTCGTGGCACAGCACAGCCAGCAAGGTACGAATAGCAGCGCAGCTGCGAGCGCAAACACCAGCCCAAACGTTAGTAACAAGAGGCGGCGCAGCACGGTGAAGACAGAAGGCGATGATGGAGGCGGAGATGCGAACGGAAACCCGAACGCGCCCAAGGTCAAGCCGAGTCCGAGGCTCCCGCACAACACCAAGCGACTAAAGGGTAACCCTGTGGGTTGATGAACCCGTCACGACGCGAGCAGGACGGCATGTTCATAGAAGCTTGACTGCATCCAGAGAGACGATTGATGACGACGCGGCCAAATCTAGCGCTGCCACGGACGACGCGCCAGGCCAGGCCAGGCCAATGCATCATGTCGAGATGACATTGATATTCCCTCTCCCTCCTCCC
>JAIFKG010001192.1:0-17975 GCA_020351975.1 Phyllosticta ampelicida | reverse complement strand
GGATCTTGCTTCTAGGTACCATTTGTTAGGATTTAATGCGATATAAAGCAACGGTAATATGAGACATCTCTTAACCAACGCAGCACACATCCCCACAATCGTTTATCCCATTGCACAGGTTGCATCGTCGCTCTCTTGACATCAATTCCATCAAAATGGGCTTCCTATCCTCCTTATCTCTTTGGCTTCTAGTTACGGTCGCTTTGGGTGCTCCTCCGCCGAAAGTTGTTTCAAAAAAGAATCCTTCTCCAGGCACCGGAGTCAGCGGTACTGGAAACAGCGGCGGTGGCCAAGGAACGACGCAACTCGAAAAAGACGCGCAGGTCATTCAAAACATTCTCCCGAAGATTACGAATGACCCCCATGGTAACCTCGAGAGTTGGCATGGCCCCAATGTTTGCAAATACAAAGGCATCATATGTGATAAAAAACTGTTCGGCGTCGATGCTATCACCGGCGTAGAAATTCCCGAATTCGGTCTGAGTGGTCCCAACTTTACCCCAGCCGACTTTCTTCTCAACCTACCCTACTTGCAATTCCTCCACGCCAGAGGAAATGGATTCTTCTCGGTCCCTGACGACCTCAGTCAACTCACTCGCCTCGAGGACTTAGAGCTGGCTGACAACCATCTTGCGGGTGCCTTCCCAATGGGGTCCCTAACGCCGAAGAAATTGTTTTACCTCGATCTCCGCTTCAACAAACTTGCGGGACCGATCCCAGGCGCAGTGTTTTTAACGAATGCCAATGCTATCTTCCTCAACGACAATTTGTTCACTGGCGGTATCCCAAGCGAAATCGGCAAATCTACGGCCTCCTACGTCGTCCTTGCGGACAACAAGCTTTCGGGTCCCATCCCAAGCACGTTGAACGACATGCCGAACATTGTAGAGATGCAGTTCCGAAACAATCAGCTCTCTGGGCCTCTACCGAATGTGGATAATTTGAAGGACACGACGGTAATGGAATTCTCACAAAACCAACTTACGGGCTCTATCCACGTGTCGTACCCCAACCTTCCTGGCTTGGAAATATTGAACTTCACTTCGAACCATCTCACTGGCCATCTGCCTGAGTTCAGCGCCAAAAGTTTAAAATACTTCGAAGCCGCCAATAATGAGTTTGAGGGAGAAATTCCCGAATCGCTCTGCGCCCTCCCAAAAATCTCCGGTATCGATCTACGAAACAACAAATTGACTGGGAAACTCGGACCGGCTTGTATGAAAATTATCCTGGACAAGAAGAGGTGGCTTGACGCTCGTGGAAACTGCATTGAGAACCTACAGAACCAGAGGCCTGGTTGTGGCCTCCCTGGTGGAACGGACGGGTCGGATCCAACCGAGGCCAAACGACTGAGCAGTGAGAAGATGCTAGAGACGTAGGCCGGTCCACTTTCTTTCAAGAATCGCGCCCTCCATGGTTTATTCGAGAGTTTCATGATGATGGGCAGTGTACTCTGTGCTGTATTGCGGCACAAGCGAACGGAATCCCTGGTGGAACGTTACAATTCTATTAGCAGTCGTCAAAAGGGGTAATCTGGGCGTTCATGGGTCCGAATGTGTACTCCCACCAAGTCGGATCTCGTAGTTGAACATTAATTAATTGATTGATTGATTGATTGATTTTTGCTTTACGTCCTGGTGTGGAGTCAAAGCCAACTCAGGACGGGACAGTTGGTTGCAATCTTTGCCAAGGGACCTTGCGCCCAACGGTCAGACTATCTTGGGGACTCGGCTGCAGATCTGCGCAAGGGTCGTGTTTGAGAGGATGATTGGGGAACAATTGGCTACCCTGTACCTGTTTCGTGGGTGCAGCTCTCGGCGTTCGGAACGCAACAAACACAGAGGAAGAGGGGCAGTGCAGAAGAGAAGCACACGTGATGCACTTGTAGGGTGGAGGAGGGGCTTTTTACGCCTCCTCAGGCAGCTGTTGCAGGCGCCATCTTCTAGTGGCTGCCTTTGTGGATTTGAGGAACTCCAGAGTGATTGGGAACCCTTGGCTGGTATTAAGTAGGAGATTGAGGTCAGTCTCCTTCCTTTTGAGAGGTCATGCGAGGGCCTCTTGGCGGCTCGCGTTGGGATGTTTGCAGGCTTCGCTATAGAGCTTGCAGTTGAGGAGGTGTGCAAGGGGGTGTTTTGAGGTGCTGTTACAGTAGCAGGTATCTGCTTCGACCTTGCTGAAGCGGTGGAGATAGGATTTGAAGTACCAATGCCCAAACTTCAGCTAGAAGCGTGCTGTGGGGTACACTCTCTCGTACGAAGGCGCTGCCATCCTGTCCCGGATTTCCCACTTGCACTTGGATGTGTATGTGTTGGGATTCAGAGAATCAGCCTTCGGTGCTGTCTTGGGACAGCGGGAGTCAGCAGCACGAGGAGTTGTCAAAAGCGCGACTGTGTGAGAGGCCCTAGAGTTCATTAGCTGGGTGTGGGAAGTGTGTCTTCAGCGAAGCCTCCGTCTTTGAGCGCGCCCGGGCAGGTAGAAGCGCAGTGCGGGATGAGAGAAATGGTTGGTGTTGGACGTCGTTGTGTCGTGATGCATAGATAAGACTCGGCGGCGATGATGGTTGAGTGTTGCAGTCGTTGGGGGAGGGTTCGGCGATTCACAGGCTGTCATTGAAACAGGCAGCAATGGAGTTGAAGTCTGGCCGCTGTGGAGTGGCGGCGTTTCTGACCACTGAATTCTGGGCGAGTAAGTGAACGGACCCGTCGGCGCTGCTCATATGAAACTCACGAAGGACTTTGGGGCTTCAAAACACCGCTCTCCCAGCATCTCACTGCTTCTTCAATCGCAATGCGAGCGAGTGGCACCGCGAAAGGTCATAGATCTTCCGCCACCACTTGAAACGAGTGGGAGGAGGCACTTCCAGTATCAATGTCTGCTCTCCCTGTTTTTCTCTCAAACATCCCACTAGAAGGCGGCGCTGCCGTGGCAATTATCGAAGGCGCATATTGTCGGCCGTCCCCGGCCATGAACTTTTGTACTGTAGGAGGCTGCAGGGCAGTACGTACAAGCAGTGAAATCGCATCATCATTGCGCTGTAATGATCCTGATCTCGTACCTGACACTACTCACTTGTCAGCGGCATCTGCTCCTGGGTTTGGAAGGGCTGCGCTAGCGGTAGATTTCGCCACTTGAGCACTGGATAACCCTAGTCTCATGTTGAGGCTGCTCTCTTGTGTCAGCCGCTCTGGGAGTCCCACAGCTTACTTAAACGCCCCTTTTTCGCACCTTGCCAGTGGTAGATTGCGGCATGTACGACATCGGATCCACAAACGACGACCCAACGCCCCTGTCTTACTACACGGACTATCTCAGCAAGGCAGAGATTCAAAACGCGCTCGGAGGTATGCCGCGGTCAGACTAGGCTGTCAGTGTCCCCCGAGCTGACGAATCTAACCGTGAATCTCGACTACACTTCGAGCGAGAATGATGTCTACTATGCACTCCAGCAGACCGGCGACTATTTCTCCCCAACTTCATCGAGGATGTCGAGCAATTGCTTGCGGATGGTGTCCGCGTCGCGCTCATTTATGTCGATGCCGACCACATCTGCAACTGGTTTGTTGGCGAAGCGTAAGTTTCCGCACCTCTAAGCAACACAAACATTGACCACGGAGTAGTTTCTCGCTCAGGGTCAACTATGCGCACCAGGATGAAGTCCGCAACGCTGGATACACGCCGTTCCCCCTAGATGGCACCGAGTACGGCGAGGTCCGCCAGTATGGCAACTTCTAGTTCCTCCGGGTCTACGAGGCTGGCCACGAGGTTCCATACTACCAACATGTCGCTGTCCTTGCCATATTAGTCGGAACCGTGTTCCATTACGATGTTGCGACCGGCGAGCAGCCTGTCGCGGGGGACCTTACCACTGAGGGAGACGCAAAGGCCATGCAGACGGAGTCGTTTGTTCCGTTGCCGACGATCATGACTGCTTCGGCTGCATCTGCTGCTGCTCCGCTTGAAGTCAGCAAGCCGAAGCTGCCGATGCTGATGGGATTTTAGGGGCCAGCTTTGGTTGCAAATGGTTGAGAGAATGGGGAAGCTTTGATGCTTTGATCTGGCATGCGGCTCGCGGACCGCAAGAGAAACGTCAACTCCAATGCGGAGCGGGAGTGCTGGAATACTCCAACGAGTTCGAACATCGAAGTGTTTCGAAGATAGGGTACTCGAATGCTTGCCGTACACAAACATGTCGACTTGGTAATGTTCCGAGCCGCGCGACTTTGCCACCAAACCTCTGGGTTGACCTTTCTTTCGTCACCAACTGTGGAGGCGATGTTTTGACTACTGCTACGTTATGAGCTTAGTCTCTGTCCATGTTCCTTCCAGTCCAGGTTAGCGTGACGTCTTCCGCACAGAGTGAGCCACGCTTCTTGGTCATCGCTCTCCCCCTTGAGCGACCGACATTCGATTCTAACGCAAAGCAGTCCCCGCCTTCGTTGTCGCAGCGTCCGTCAAGTGCCTTCGACGCAGCTGCTGGTAAGGCGCGTCGAGTGCTTCGCGTTTACGCACATGGAAACAAGAAGAAAGGAAAAGAAGAGTACATTATGCATGCTGCGAAACGCATCCCGGCTGGCATCGAAGCTCAGGACCGTCTGATCCACGCTGCATGCGCAGTCGCCTGACCACTTCATCGTGGGGTTGGTGGGAAATCACACAGCTTTCCCATCCAGTTTGGGCTGGGCTTTCCTTCGAGACAACGACGTCGAAGTAAGCGAGACCGGGCGCAAGTACGCAAAGAAAAGACATGCACCACGTTGCCAGCTCCAATGAAGCAAGGCATAGGCCAGCAACAGGGCAGAGCGGCATGTAGAGGAGTTGAAATTTCCAGTTCTGCCAGTGTCGGTTCGCCTTGTGTTCCGCGGACGTTGACGTTGACGTCCCGTGGCCGTTGGACCATGGGTGCGTGCGAGCAGCAGCGTGGAAGCGTTGACCTGTACCACCACGGCCATGGATCAGGTGGCGTTGTGGGGGTTTCGGTCGCACATGACTTCATTCGATGCCGTATTCGATGCCGCACTTGTAAAAGTCAAGAGGTCGGTTGGGCAATGTGCGAAGTCGAAAGTTTCTCAATGCCGGCCTCTGTAATAATCAACTCTACATACAAGCGAATTTTGGGTCGTCACGTCCAAGGGCGAGAGTGTCGGGCGTCGAGACGCTCGACCGGCAGTTCAGTCGTGCGACCGGGACCTGCAGCTTTCGCTCTGTCATAACTGTAAACCTTAGTGCATCTGGCTGGCGGGTGGTGGCAAGCCGCCGAGCTCCATTTGAGGTTTGAGGTCGAAGGAGGTCGGGTGAAGAGAGAGGTTTGCTTTGCTTTGCGAGTAGCTGGGTGACATGTGATGGTCATTCCTCAGTCATGGCATCGCAACACGCACGCACTGGCAGAAGAGAGTGAAAACAGCGCTGACCATGGTCGAAATGATTGCTCGGCTTGCCTGATGAGGTTAGAATTTCTCGCTTGGGTGCCTTGACATGGTGTTGAAAGCTTTCTGCGGCACTCTGCACCGCGTTCCCCGCCCTTTTGTTTTCTTCCCATTGAAGCTTTTGATCTTGTAGACAACTCCGGACTGAGTTCGCCGTTGCCATTGCCGTTGCCACTGTTGACTGATTTTCAAAGCGTTGGCCTCTGTGACTTTGCAATCCCCTCCCAGCGCATGCACACGGACAGCACTGACTGCGGACCGATGTGGGCCGGGAGACTCCCCTGCTGTGGCTGCGGACGCTCATCTGCCCGGACTCGTAGTCGACCCCTACGCCTTCTTCACCTCCACACTCCACTCATTGTTGATGAGTCCCGTCGCTGCTCCCCCCACCCCCCTTTCCAAAAAGCGTGTCCCATTACCCGGTCAAACTCCCGTCGACCTCACGTCACCTCTCGCCCCTTGTCCTCTATTTCATCCCTCGCCCCCGCGTAATCCTCCAGTGTCCGTCGAAGTGCGGCGCCCTCACGACGGCGAAAACCGTTCGCCATGACTTTGACCCGGGCGCTCTAAATCACAAGACATGATTCGCCTTTGCACTGCCCCCGCGCCTATCACCAGGCTTCCAGAGCCAAGATCGACAGACGGGCGCCGCATTTTGACGATCCACACCCTGAAACCATCACCCCACACTCCGGCTTCTGTCTGCCATCCCCAACGTGGATCCCTTTGCGTCCCATGGACGGCAATCGAATTGTGTGCTGGATAGCAAGGCTGAAGCGCGTGTGTTGGGACAGAGAAGCTTGATCGGGCAGAATGGGCTGACGGCCGCCCTAACCTGACTCGACACGCAAGAGATGGCTTATCCGGGCATTTGGCAACCGTCCTTGGTCCGGAACTCAGGCATCCACACGACTGTCGAGCGCCAAGAGATAATCTGTTCGTGCCGTCCACACTGCACGCGCAAGTCTTCACCCCCCGCGCGCGTTGCCGCAAGTTTCGTCAAATCGGAAGGTGTACTGCTTCACTGCCTTTGACGCTGGATTTGAGGAAACCGCTTCCCATCCAAGCATATGATGACAAGATGTTGTCCATCTTCGAAGATGTTTCTGTGTGATATTGTACCTAGCGCCCGTTTTGACGCAGATCATGCAAGTCACTTGCATTGCCGACACTGACGGGTACGCTGCTACTACTGGCACGAAGCGGATACCGTCAGCGCGGAGTCCTCTTGGCTTCAATCAATGTCTGGGCACGGATTCCGCGGTCTATCTCCTAAGCCAAGACCCCGAGCAAGCCAATGCGAAGGGTTGCTCTTACCACAGCATCTTGAGCTGCGGTAAGCGGAGAGGGAAGCGGATAATGCCTGTGTGGTTGCCAATCACGTTGGAATCGCCAGTCAAGCGAGCAATGTCAGCGCGGTATCTCGACGACTCAGGGGAAATGCTGCCGAACGTACAGCGTTGAGCCCTGCCCAACACTCAACTGGGCCTTCCATCAGTCGTATTTGACGATATTAGCCAAGCTATGCGATGAGCGATGGTCGGGCTCAGGTTCTGCCGCGCACATTTCGTCGGCACGAAGACCTGGTGCTGTAGTCCTGATAAATATCATCGCCAGTCTCTCGGTGTCTTTTGGAAAATAAGCAACAACAACAAGCTTCACTTGCTTTTACTCTATTTCCAATCGTCCTCTTTCAGTGTGCTCATCACGACTCTGTTGACGCAACCTTGACGCCACTCCCTTGCACCAGCAGAGCCGCAAAACATGTTCTTCGAAGCTCTTGCCCTCATTACGCTCCTTGGTCAAGCACTTGCCTGCCTTCCCCATGATAATGCCGCTCCCCTCCATACCAAGCGGGAGGAGGGCGCATGGAGTCACCGCACGTCGACTCGTGTGGATTGGAACTACGACCAGTCTCTCCACTGGGAGACGGTCAACGCCAGTAAGTCTTGCTTCCTCGCGGCTGCTCGAACGTCAATTGACTCGTCTTTCCAGGTTATGAGACGTGCCACGCTGGCACTCAACAATCCCCCATTGGAATAAGCCTGTATCAAGCTCTGTCGAGCCGACATAGGCCCGACCTCAAGAACATTCACAGCAATTTCAGCGGCCACTTTTACAACAACGGCCACGGACCGGCGTTTACCCTGGATCACGACGAGGGCAAATACGACACACTGCCATCGATAAAGTACGACGACGAGGAGGCATATTTGACTGGATGGCACATTCACAACCCTTCGGAGCACATCGTTGGCGGCCGCCGCAGCAAAGCTGAGATGCACTTCGTCTTTGCTGATGCCAAAGGCAAGTACAAGGCTGTTCTTGGCATCCGCATCGATCCTTCGGCCTCTGGGAGCTCGCCATTCTTCGACCAGATGCCGAAAATGATTCACTTCAACCAGACCGACGTCCAGATGAGCACCACACTCGACCTCGGCCTGGCACTTGACCAAGTAAATGACTTCAACGACTTTTGGACCTACAAGGGCAGCTTGACCACCCCGCCTTGTACAGAGGGAGTTCGCTGGTTTGTCTCGTCGCAAGTCCTCTTCACCAGCATTCCCCAGATGAAGGAGCTCATCCGAGTCTGCACGTACTCGGCGAGGCCAGAGCAAGAGATTTGGCTTCACGACATCAACATCTGAGGCCGCGCGAGTCGAACGCTTCGCCCAAGCTTCTCGTCGCACATGCTTTCTTGTCGATAGTCCTTTTCAAATTCCATGTACATAGTTGGAGCGCGATACTTGTCGATTCCCAGCGCGGATAGACGTTTGCCGAATAGACTTAACCAAACGCATTTCCAAGGCCCATCGCCCTGCCATCTTGTTGCACTCTCAAACAACGTCATGACGTGCGGTGACAGAGCTAGACTATCGAGCGATCGAGGAGACAGACGACTAGGTCGCGGCCGCCGGCGGTCCTCGAGCTGCAGATTTCCTGCCAAGGGCGGAGCTTTTAGCCGCCGGCGCCGCATGCCCAGCCTCTCTTCGCAGCGTGGGCGCATTCACGGCGTGGGGCAGCAGTATACGGTGGTCCCGCTTTGCCCTAACGAATGACACGCATTGGCCGCCTTGACGAAGCAGAAACCTTTTTTTTGGCTTCCGTTCCAGCCACCATCCACGGTGCCAGACTGGGAGAATCCAAGGCGTCCGAGTGGTCAGGGGCTCTCTTCTTTCGTTGGGCTGGCGCAATGCGTCCATCCTTCTGGCCCAACTGTATCGAAGGGGCTGGGAACGGCAGTGGAATTTTTGGCTCGACGTCAAGCAGTCAAGCCTCGAGCAGTCAAACAATTAAGCCTCGAGGACAGCCTGGCCACGAACTTGGCTGTTCGAGCCATGAGCCTTGGCGCGAGAGACTACCTACCCAGACGTACAGCCGAACCGGAAGCGACTTTTCCCGTCCCGTTGCGACTGCCATTCGACCACCTGTCGAGCGTTGGCCCCCGTTCAACATCAGACCATCCCCCAGATTTTCCCCGCACAGGCTCGCAGTTGGATGGGGCACCTCTTTTCGAGCATGACTGCAGGGTGTGGATGATTGCGCTTCGTCCTCAACGCTTTCAACCCCCGCCCCCCCCGTTTCCGTTCGCATATCCGGGTGCCTTGCAGCGAGGAAGAGCATGGTTACGGCCTGAAGTTTTGCCAGTCGACTGTGGGGGACAACAATAGTGCCCTCAGACGGCAAGCTCACGTCCTAAGTCTCGCCCTGGGCAGCTTCGTTCGCGCAGAAGATATTCCCGCCACATGCATCCAAACCGCTCGGCAAGTCGCAGCAGGATTGGACGATGCAGCGACGCGTTGGAGTCTGCGTCCTGGATGGAAGGGAATCGGACAAGGCTGAACGAGCAGGCTGAACGACATGGCGTCTTGCCGTCGATGGCCGTCTGAGAAGGTCTGTCGGGAATGCCACTCTACGCAATGCCAGTCCGACTGCTGACGCGAGAATGATCCCTGCGTGGGCATTCACTGATGGAAATCTCGAGCAGTCGATCGCCGCATTGCTCAACCGGACGGCCAACATTCTTGCGCCATTCGTTGCTGGCAGGGATGTGACTCACCAGAGCCGCACACGGCAAGCCGAAAAGCTGGATCGCGTCTGCTGATCCTCACTGGAGCACTAGAAGGCGGGGAAGAATGGTCATTCCAAGTCTCGATTGCAATCTTTTGGTCCATCTTACCAATTTGCCTTCGACTCAGCAAAATACCTTTGCCCAGGGGCCTCACGCTCGCATCGACCTCGCCACTGAACCATCTTTGTGTTGTACATCATTAATTCAAAGCAAGCTATTACCACACGCTACCAAGGGAAAATATTACATGCATGATGCTAGACTAACATGACTGCAGCTTGAATAGCTTCGTCAGTAATAACAAAGGGGGAAAGGTGGATATTTTAACTACACGAGGAGAAGCAGCGAGCCAAGAACGAACGTGGGCCAGTCCGTCCAGCCGGATGCCGCACGCGCCACGTGGGGGTTTGCCGCGCCCGTGAAGACGGCCGGCGATCCCGATGGGGTAAGCGTTGCGCCTGGTGTGGTTGGTGTGGCCGGTGTAGGGGTTGCTGTCAAGTCATCGGTCGAGGAATCCGTCGCAAGTTGTGCGGCTGGAGCTTGGGGGAAGCCGCCGTCATCGGACGGCCTCATGGGGGTTTCTACGACGATCGTAGTGGTATCTCCAGAGCTCTCTGGGGTCAAGGTTGTCGTCGTCGTATCGGTGCCGGGCGTGCCGATGGTAGTGGTCACAATCACGCCAGTAGGACCCGAACTGAGGGGAGTTTCCACCACAACCGTCGTGGTATCTCCAGAACCGATCGGAGTCAATGTGGAAGTTGTCGGGTCGTTCGCGCCGGGCGTGCCGATGGTAACAGTGACGAGGACGTCAACGCCACCGGGACCAGATCCACCAACGCCAGGGAGTCCAGAGCTGCTTGGAACCTCGACCAGAACGGTGGTAGTGTCACCGCTCTGCAAAGGCGACAGGGTCGTAGTAAGCGTAGCCTCACCCGTATAGGTGATGGTTGTAGTTTCGAGGCCGCCAGACGAGAACGCTGTCGGCAGGGCGGTCTCGCTGCACCCCGAGTCGATCATGAGCATCGTGGCTGCAATCGGGGCGGTGCCGCAGTCTGTGCAAGTGGTGACGTAGGTCGAGTAGCATGGAGGAAGACCGGTAACAGTTTGGGTTACAGTTGAAGTTTGGGTAATGTATGACACGACGTCCGAGCACTGGGAGTCGGTAGGGTTGATTGCAAGGGAAGGAAATCCGCCAGAAGTGATGGGGGTAGCCGACTCGCTGCCGGTAATGGGCCCAATTGGGATCGTTATGGTCGTGTAAACTCCAATGACTGTAGTGGTGAAGCCTGCTGGAAGCGAGCCAATTGGCGATGGTGTTCCGCCTATGGTTTCGGTGATGGTGTATGTTACGGGCTGGATAACGCCTGATGAAAGGCTTGGGTAGACGGTAGTGTAAATTGTCGTCGATACTGTCGTCGGCGTCTCTGTACATGTCGTCTCGGTTGTAGTCGTCATTTCCACGCCACCCAACAAAGTCCCAATGCTAAAGGCGAGCGGAGTCTCATCTCCTCCCACGGTATAAGTGTTGCTCCCAATCACCGTGGCAGTAGGAAGCGTCACCACCGTCGTCTCGCAACATGTACTCGTCGCGTCGGAGCTAAGATCGATGGAATCCTGCGGCGAGGCCTCGACAGCCAAGGACAGCAGCGCTGCCAGCCAAAAGGAGTGCATGGCTTGCACAGGCCGTAAAATGGCGCAGAATTTACAGTAACAAAAAATGAGTGTCGACTTGCCGGAAGACGGAGAATCCAACGGTCAAAACTTTGTCTTCAGCAGCAAAAAGAGGGGCGTGGTGTCATTTGTATGGGAGGCCAAATGTCATCCCAAATACAGACGCTCTGCGTTCCGGAATCCGGCTCTGCGTCACTTCAACCGCGCGACTCTGAAATGGTTGGGAATTGAGCAGTTTCTGCTCGAGGGACGATTGGCCTGGAACGGTAGACAGGGCCAACGCCTCATATTCAACAAACTTGAGTGCCGCGAATTCCATGCTGCGAGAGCGCTGATCGGCATTGGACGTGTGACCATGTTACGGAACCACCGTTGCGCTAGCAGCAGTATATTCATGGCCATTCTGCGTCGCTGAGCGAGAGGCTGACGTCAAGACGGCCTTTGGGCATCGCAGAGAATGCTGTTATAGAGAATCGTATCCAAGCTCTTAGTGACGGCTCTTTTCCAACTTCAGGGCGCTCCACACAGTATCGGGCTTTTGCCTTTGGGTTTTTTCTCGACCAACTGAAGGAGAAGTGAATGGAAAGTCACCATGCCATTCTCCATGTGGGCAAAAAAAAAAGACACATAAGAAGTGGTCAAAACGCATGCGGGCCTTGCCAGCGACAGAAGGATGATGATGATCAATCCCTCGGATTGTAAGCCAGCGCCGGCGGCGCATCAAGATTGATCCGCAAGCTCGGCAATGCACGCATGCTCTCCGCCAAAAGATAGGAATGCTGCAATATTCGCACGAGACACCAAGAAGATTCGATTTCCCTCTTGCAACCGAAAAAGATGCAAAAAGTGTGTCGAGATTCGATGATTCACCTCACCGGGTGTTCTGAGATCCATCGAGGTTTCAAATCGGAAGCAGAATGTGCGAAACGAGGGTACACAAAGAAACTGCAGGAGTCGGGAATTCGAGCCCAAGCCGGCCGAGAGACCCGAAATACCTTTCGTCCGATGCATCGGACGAACTGCTGGACGATCATGCCGTTACATGACAATGGACTTAGTGATTGCGAGGCCAAATGATGAGATATGGCGGAGGAGGAAAAGAAGGAGGACGCCGGTCGGCAAAGCGACAACTCGTAACGTCACGCCTCCTATCCGCGCCATCTGCTCTCTGCATGTGTAGAACACGCTGCCCCTGAGGCGGCAAAAGACGGCTACAATATCAAGTCTCCGCAAATCACGAAGCACGCCATAGAACGGAGCCCAGACTATTCAAGAGACACGTTGAGCTTGGAAGAGCCTAGGGCAAAGGGAATGTTTTTGATCGACGGACATGTAATTTTGTATCGGAATCTGTTTTCGAGGCTAATTGCCTGTCTGCCTTCCGAGTTTGATCAAGCGGAAGCGATGCCAACCTTGGTCGCTAATTGATTACCGCACGTTCGAAATTGCGAGAGGTCGCGGAAGATTCGGCAGCACTGACCTCAATCCCGAGTTCCCATGGTTGCCCGTCTCGACAGGCGCACGAAGTCTTGAAACATCCACTCTCGGGCGTCGGGATCTAGAAGTAAGCAAGGGCAGAAAACATTCCTATTCTCTCAGACAAGCGATGATGCATAGGATCTGCAGAAATGGGTCTTCGCCAACCGAGCTTTTTGAACAGCGTGCTGTATGGAAGCCCAGGAGCATCTGATTACTTTGACTGCGTGCTGAACTGGGGTCGAAGAGCGAGGCGTCGCTGCAAGAGCCGCTGCCGCCGCTGCTAGCAAGGTCTTTGAATACGGAACCATTCACGTCGCCAGTCAATCTCCCAGAATCGTACACAAGAAGCTCATCATAACGTGACGCTAATGACAAGCACAAGAGAAGAGGAGAGGGGGCTCAGAGTGATAGGATTAGAAAGCATGGAAATGGTTTCTTTTTCCACCACTGATTTCTGACCGAGCTTCTTGCATCTCTCTCTCTCTGAGCGAGCTTCAGTGGGCCAGGCAGGGGAATTTCACTTCATTATTCCTGCCAGGCGTTTGAAGATGTCAATCCGCCAGGATTACCGCGTCCAAGGGAGTGCATGTGTATATCTATCTGGCTTTCCTTCCAACATCGACCGGTGAAACTTTATTGGAGCAAGAAGGTAAAAAAGCGAGTTTGGAATATCTTTGGCCACACACGCAGGCGGCGGCGTCGAATCGTTATTGTGTCCGACAAAAGCGAGAGGGCGGATTCCGTAACTTTACTACATGTCCGAAATTGGTCGAAATCTGAATTTGCCCCTCCTGGCAGGCTGCATGTTTCGATAGAACGCATTGGGAAAGCCAGCACTACGAGGCATTGGACGGCGGGCGAGAAGAAAGAGGGAAGACCATAGACTGGAAAAATCATGGCGAAGGCTCTCTCGCCCGATCGCCTCTTTCGCAGAATCTTCAAAGCCAACCTAAGCCGAATGGGTCCGACCAGACTTGGAGCTCAGTGAAAACTCGGTAACGATGTTTCGACGTCTGAAATGCGCTGCGAGCCGGACTGCCCTTTCGACGACCCCCTGGCGCGGAAGACTGGGGAGATAGATCCACCACGGATCGCCGAAAATTGCAGTCAGCCACAGCGTCCTATAAAGGAGCGACGAGCCTTGCAACAATGAAAAATGTCGAGGAAGACTCGATGAGAGCAGCGCAGGCTTTCCTAGAGCATGAGATGAAAGCACATACCACCAGACAAGTCCACACGTGCCGAAGCGCTCCAGTCTTCGAAAGGAAGACCCAGCAGGGCCAAGAATGGAGAGAGGGTGGATTATGACACTCAGTAAAATTACCGCATGTTCGAAGTTGCAAAGCGCCGTACTTACACCTTGCATCGAGATGCATGCATGACCGGACACGATGCTCTGAGCCATTTGCCTGCTTGCTGCTGGAGGTGCGACTCCCTTTGTCTTTCGCTGCTCTGTGCTTTTGGAATCCGCATCACTTTCATCTCTCATTGCTCCTTGCTTGTCGTTTGTGTTGTCGCACCCCGAGTCATCAGCGTCACCCGATGATTTACAGCACACACTCACCTTGGTTGTGAATGACAATGGTCATGGTGCCCCTTGTCAGCGTTGAAGGGTGGTGTGTTGCGCAGGGTTCGGGCGTCATTGCAGCAATGTGAGGAGCCTGGAGAAAGTCGCGAGCACTCGCAGAATTTGGAAGGGAGAAAGCGCCAATTGAATCATTTCGAACTGTTCGACTGCGCACGCCGTCATCTACCTTGCACCCTCCAAGAATAGACTTAGATTTAATCCACCATCTAGGCCACGTTTTGGGTTCCCCAAAATCCGCATTGCGTAGCTCTTGGCAGCGCCGTTCAGACTCTTGTGCCGCATCACATCCGCCGCAAGGCGGTAGAGTGGTGGCATCCATGCAGCTCAAGCAAAGCTCGCAGCTCGCAGACCATCCAGCTGCCACATGGACGAGTTTTACCTCGTCTCGGTCACGCGCTCGATTCCTTTTCTTCCGATTTCCCACTCAACCCGTCCGCGAGTTGTCAATCCTCGTCACCAGAATGTCGCAGGCGCCGACAGCGCTCAGCTCGTCCATGACATTCGCGATGCGCTTGCGCTCGACCATGGCGCTAACGGCGACCCAGCCGCTCTCCTCGAGCGAGTTGACTGTGGGTGCGCGCTTGCCGGGGGTGATTTCGCAGGCGGCCTTGAGCTGTGCGCGCTCGACATTATAGGTGCAGAGGACATATTTTTGAGCAGCTGGCCGTGTGGTTAGCGGGAGCAGTTGGGGAAGACGAAAGAAACTCACTGATGACACCGTGGATGCGCGCGGCAATCAAGTCGACAAGCTTGGGGTCGGAAACGTTCTTGGACTTGATAAGGACGGCGGTGGTCTCGATGACGGTGGAGATGGCCTTGAGGCCGGCAGCGCGCATCGTCTCCCCGGATTCTATGCGCCAGGTTAATTTGCGCCCAACTCGCGCCTGGCTGCGACTACTCACCGACAAGGTCGACAATGCCGTCGGCGACGCCCAATGCGCAGGCCGCCTCGACACTGCCACCGACATACTTGATGTGGGTCTTGGGCTTCTTTCCAGCAGCATCGCCGTTCAGCTCCTTGCCCTCGGCCTTGACCTCGAGCTCCAAGAAGTAGCGCTCGGCGAGATTTGTGAAGCTGGTGACAATGTTCTTGCCGACCAGCTGGTCCGGGGTCTCAATGTCGCCCTTCTCGGGCACCTGAACCTGCAAGCGACAGCGGCCAAAGTCGAGGTCGAGGATCTCCTCGACGCCGGTCGTGTCGGTGGGCGGGCTTGCGGCCTCGTGTTCGGCGACCTGATCGCGACCGGTGATTCCGAGGTCGACGCGGCCTTCGCCGACGAAAGTTGGGATATCAGCGGCGGGGAGAAAGATGAGGGCAATTGGAAGGTTCTTAACGAGGGCGATGTCAAGGCGCGAGTGGCGGTGGAATTGAATGTCGGAGCCGTGCAGGAGGTCGAGGCAGGCTTGGTGGAGGCGGCCCTCTGCGGATTGCGAAAGTCAGCGGAGGAGAGTCGCGCCAGGAGACGAGAGGTTACGGACTCTTGGGGACGGCGAAGAGGAGGCGGTCGGTGAGGCTGCAGAGGTCAGTCGGGGATCTATGGGTATGTTCTTGAGGGGCATTACTGGTTGACGAAATCCATGGCCGAGGGGGAGGGGAGGGAAGCGGTACAGGTGAGACCGGGACTGGGACTGGGATTGGGACTCGAACAGGTGGTCAATGGCGACAGAGAGATGATGATGAGGGAGTATCTGTATGCAGTGAGGAATAAATTCTGGTAGCTGGTGAGTCAGGCCCATTGGCCCGCGCCCGCCGCCGCCGGAGGCCCATGGTAACGGTCGAGCTGCTTGGCTGCCACCTTTTGAATTGATGAAGCGATGGAGTCGTACGAGCAGATGACAGGAGCTTCATGTCGCCCCGAAGCAGTCGGAGTCCTGGAATTCTTTGTCCTACTCCGTGCCTAATCCACTTTCGTTTGGCTCCTCCGTCATCAATCCATCCCGCGGCCGACGGGAGACGGGAGACGGGAGACAGGGAGCGGGAGTGCCAAGATCTTCCGCCGAACGCGCCTGCGCCAAGATTTCCCGCCGCACACGCTTTTCTGCCATTCCACTTCCGCGCCCGTTCTCCGCCGCCCATCGCTTTCGGGTAACTAACTCAACACCAACACCAACACTGAACATCGACCATCTCTTCCGCCAAACCACCCTGTATTTCCTCCCACAATGGACTCCGCCAAGGTTCCTGTCAAGCTCGTCAAAGTCACCCGCGTCCTCGGCCGCACCGGTATGCTGCATGCTCCCTCGTCTCCACCGCCCATCTCACCCGTTGTCGGTCCACCTGACTAACGTTCGCTCGCTACAGGCTCCCGCGGCGGTGTCACCCAGGTCCGCGTCGAGTTCATGGACGACACCACCCGCAGCATCATCCGCAACGTCAAGGGCCCTGGTACGTGCCAAGCCCCGCCTCGAGCGAAACCCCCGAGACACCACACACAAGGAACCGGCTGGTACAAGGACAAGACAGTGCGGGTGCTGACGCTGTGACAGTGCGTGAAAACGACATTCTGTGTCTCCTCGAGTCGGAGCGCGAGGCCCGCCGCCTGCGGTAATCGATGCCACCCACCGAGAATGCCACGACGATCCCGCGAGAGATGGTGGCTGGGGGGCGTGCGCGTGGTGTTGGAGGATTTGGCACCTCTGCTTTTAAAAGCCCACAGAAAAAGGGTGCATATTAGCGTAACGGCCTGGGAAAAGTCGTTGGGCCACGAGGAGGAAGGAGGCATGCATGCTAGAGGAACGGAGAAATGGATCACGTCCTTGTCTACCCTCTCGGCCTTTTGACGTTCAAAAGGGAGAGCGATGCATTGCCCTTGTCTGCCAAAGGCCAGTGCTTTTCGAGAGCGTCCTCGTAGGAGAGCAGTGGTACCGTGGATTTTGCCCTCCGATTTGAGGAGCGCGAGTAGGCTTTGCGATGCGCGCCTTTGGCGGTACAGCGGTTGACTGGAGCGGTAATGTCCCCAAGGCTAACCGCGATACCTGTAACAAGGACTGGGAGGCTTTCTTCACCCTAATAAGCTGCGTAGGAATCATCCAATCTTCTACAATGATAGGACAGGAGTGGTCTTCCTCCCCCAATGGCGTAGAGGTGAGCTGAAAAACCTACGTCTCCCTGTCTTTCCTCGCTTCGGGTGTCGCGCGTCGCCCGCAACTTGCTCGAGAAAGGCTCCCACCACCCAACACCCACAACCTCTCAAACACATGTCCCGAATCCTCCTCTCTTCCCCGACACGCCCGACACGCTGGCCCTCGCTGGGCTGCTCGAGCTTTACCTTCAGCCGGTACTCATCTCTTCGAGTCAAGATTCGGACACATCGATGCTGCTGGGTTCGACGGCAGGAAAAAAGCTCGAGTCAACCCTTTCCCCATCCCATCGCACTCCATCCCGCCCGTGGTCTCCACCATCCACAGGTACCAGCAGACGCATTGACAAGCAACCCAACACAACCATGTCACCGGGTACACAGCAACATCCGTAGCTACGTAAGCGGCCGCACTCCAACGGTGGCTTGCGCCACACGGCAGGCGTCATCTGACCGATCCCGCGTCCCGCATCATCCCACAACCTACGACCCAGCCACAGACGCGCCCGACTGAGCTCCATGCGTGACTCGCCTCGCCTCGCGTGGAAATCTTCATGGTCCCGATTTCTGGATTCGCGCGTTCGTACCGAGTGCATGACTTGCTGCTGACCAGGCACCACCCCCACCTGCTCCTCCTGCTCCTCCTCCTCCTCCTCCTCCTC
>JAIFKG010001189.1:0-11050 GCA_020351975.1 Phyllosticta ampelicida | reverse complement strand
GATGAAAAGAGGGGAAAAGAGGTGGTGGTGGTGGTGGGATATGAGGGGTCCGAGGTTGGATGCGGTTGCTCGAGTGCCCGTGATGGCTGGAAAAGATGGAAGAAGGAGACAGGAGGAGAATACTTGTCCCTTAGGCGCAAAATATACGTCGCAGCAAATTACTTCCATCTTTCTCCATCTTTCTTCATTTTTGGCGATGGTGAGTGAAATGCTTGTTCAGATTTGTGCATATGCCCGCTGCCCACCCACCTGTGGCTCTGCCCTATATGCCGTGCCTATATGCAGAGAAAATGCAAATGCCTGGGAGCAAAAAGACGAGGGAGAAGCAAAACGAAAAACAGAGACCCAACCCGAGAACGCCAAACCCAGCACCATCCACATGCCGCCTTTTTCTTTTGGCAAAAACACAACGGCAGAAACAACAGCAAACAGCAAACGTCAGCGAGGATTCAGTAATCCTCACCATAGCCATCCACCTTGCTAGCAACATCATCACCGTCCCACTCCCCCGTCTTGATTTCATCATGCTGCGACTCCCCCTCAACAACATGATGCACGATATCGCCAACGGCGCCGCTCTCGTCCAAAATCTCCCTCGCTCGCGCCTCGCCCGTCTCCTCGCCATGCTCCGTCTCGCGCTTATCCTCCATGATCAGCCACGTGGCGAGCTCGGGCACCAGCACCTCCTGCATGAAGCCGGCGGGAGTCTTGAAGGCGATGAGCCGATCGGCGGCCGCGCGCTCGCGCACCACGTCGGCCAGCTGCGTCGTCACCCACCTCTCCATGATGCGGCGGCCGCGCGGGCCGTAGTAGCCCACCGACATGCCGCCCATCTGGTCGTTTTTCCGGGCCGCGGCGAGGTTGCGCAACTGGCCCTTGGCAGCGGCGTCGGTCGTGTGGTTGCGGAAGTGCGAGGGCCGCGAACCGTCGAGGATGCCGAGCAGCTCGTCGCGGAAGCGCTCGATGCGCCCCGGCAGCGCGTCAAAGTCGACCGCGGGGTAGCCGCGCGCCGCGTACTCTTGCTGCGCTTCCGTCGTCCTGTGCGCTTCGCAAAAGGCGATTTGGTCGCTGATGCGCATGCTCCTGCCGGCCCGCCCGACGCGCCGCTGCCAGCTCAATAGCTCGTCCGCGTCGACGGGGCGCCCGCACATGGGACAGTCGACGGGCCGGTCGTAATTGCCGCAAGCGTTGAGATCAATTTTGAGCTCGCCTTCGAGCTCGAGTTCGTCTGCTTCGAGCTGCGCAGAGGATGGCGGTGAGCTGAGGTCCGAGTTGGGGCTGTGTTCAGACTTGACGGATTTGATCGATCTGGTGGGTGAGGCGCCGTTGGAGGTGTAGGATGAGGCTGGGGCGCTGAGGGCGACGGGATCCCCGATGATATGGAGTTTGGCCTTGACCTTCATGGTACTCTTGGGTGATTCGCAGGACTTTATTTTGCGGGTCTTTGTCGTGTTGGACAAGAGATCGCGTGATGAAGCAGGTTTCGACCCTGATTCCGAGTCGCTGTCATTTGCGTCATCTGTGTAGAATGTCAGTTGAAAAATTCCATACGTCTGTATTCCCTTACTGTTGCCATTGGCGTACCCCTTCCCCTTCGCATGGAAGTTGGCCGGTTTAGGATATTTAGATACTTTCTTTGCATCATTTCCATAGACACTCCTGGAGCCATAGCCCCTGCTCTTCTTCGAAGGACCTTCAAGGGCAAAGATGGCGTCGTCCATGATGGGATCGTCCGGTGGTGGTCGCTTCAGACTGTTGGGGCGGGCACCAATGCCCGAAGAGCGTTGCGGAGTGCTCGTCTCCTTGCCCGTGGACACTTTTCCAGGACCCCGGAGGAGCTGCTCGCCCACAGACGGTCTTAGCATCTCGCTGTACCGCTTCCTCATCACGCGCGCCGGCTCTTCCTCCCCAAGGCCGTCCGCGCTTTCCTCGTCGTCGCTGGAGGAGGAGTCCTTGGGCGTCGCATTGATTTGTTCCTCTGAAAGTTGCGGCAGCGGCGGAGGTGTTGTCGCCTTGTTCAAAAAAGCACGTCGCCGAAAGGAAGACGACGCTTTTTGCGGAGAGATTCCTAACGTCGTAGGGGTGTTGTCAGTGTCGTTGGCAGTGGCATCTGTTTGCTGCCCATTGACGACGCGTAGAAGTGGCGCGACGCCTGCTTTCCCCAGACCAGCGCGACGACGGCGAAGACCGTGTCCAGTCATGTTGCGTGCCGGCACGGATTGGCCGTTCCGTTTGCTAAGAGCGGCAAGAGGCACACTAGGAGCGATTTGGGTGTAAAGAACTCCTTGCCTTTGTGGTCTAGGGTCTCGGCGCAGGGGCTGTGGGAAGCTGCAGCTGTGGAATAAAGGTGCGACGTGAAGAAGCAGGAGATGGAGTGGAAGCTGAAGAAAACGGGTGTCGTCTCTCAAAGCGTTGATGCAAAATGTAGCTCGTGCTGCCGCAAGTTAGACCCCAGCGGTGGTGTAGCAGCAAGCAGAAGCAGCGGGGCAGTCGGCACCGGCTACCCAACGCGCAGCGACAAAGTCCAATGGTCGACCTGCGACAAGCCGCTGCGATATGCACTGGTAATTATTGACAGATTGGAGTGCAGGGCAGGCAGTTGGGCTCGGCTGGCTGTCGAGTACGGCACGCCGTCTTAGAGATGCAGTCGTCAGTGGAGTTGACGCGACGACGCGCACCGCGAACGCGTGATTCGCGTGCTCGGCCGCAAACCGTCAAATTGTAGACTTCATGTGGGCATTTGCCTCGACCTCGCGACGAAATCCTTCACTACCATCGAGCTGGACGAACTTGGAGCGTACCGAGTCCACCCTCATATCGTTGAAAAATGACAGAACCCACCCATATAAAAGCAACAAGGTGTTATACAAGATCCACCCTATTGTCCACGCAAGACTTCCGAATACTCCCTTCTTTCCCGAAGACCCCGCCAAACCCTGATTAAATTCCTTTGCACAACCATTTGGGCAGGCAAAAGCGTGCATAGCCTTGACTGTAGCCTCTGAGGAGCTGCCGCCGTCAAGTTGCAATTAGTTGGTTCCAATACTCGCGGAGGAACGAAAATTCGAGACTCTGGAGCAGCCAAAAGAGAACCAGGGTATATTGAGTAAAGTGATTTTCCCATGCCCCTGACGCCTGTCCACCAGCCGGCCAGCCGGCCAGCCATGCAAATAAGAAAAACAAAACAGTCTGCACCCTTCGATATCATGCAATCTTCCTCCCAACGTTGCCGACTCCCCTTCCGACGACGCTGACGACGATATCGCCCTCCTCATTGCCAGCATCCCGCAACCCCCATCCCGTTCCTCCAAGCACCCTCAAATCCCTTCCCAGCTGAATGATTTCTTCGCTTCCCACCACGTCTCGGCCCATCTGCAGCCGTCCCACGTCCTCGGAGCCCATGGCCATGAGCGTCAGCACCGTCGGCGCAGCGAGCGGCGACACGCAGCCACCCTTGGCGATGTTTTCTAGCAGCTGATAGGCGCACTTACGGCCGACATCCTCTGGCGGCTCGCCTCCCTGTGGCGGGCTTGCCACGTCTGCCGAGAAGAGCACGCCGGTCGACGTTTCGGCCACCAGACTCATGCCGAAACCAACGCCAATCTTGCGCTTGTTCCCCGGGTTCTCGTTGGTCGGCGCGGAGACGAGCGGCGCGCTGCTCACGTCGGAGAAGATGTACGTGTCGGGGACGAACTCGTTCAGAACGCCACGGGCCGTCTCAATCATGCGGGCGTTGTTGGCACCAGTAACGCCCGTCGCGTATGCCACGCCGCGAATCTGCTTCACGCGGCCGGGCGCGAGGGCGTGGATCGTCTTTGGCAGGCGGACCTGGTGGCCAAAGAGCAGCTGGACCTCGCCGCCGCCGCCGCGGCCGCCGGGTCCCGGGTTGGATCGCCGCAGGATACGCAGCTCTATGTTGGCCAGAATGCCAAACTGGCGGTAGACGGGCAGGATGGCGGTGCGCACCGTGTCGGCCGACACGTCGCCCGTCGAGGGCGTTGAAGACGTGATGACGCCCGGCCCGGTGAAGAGGACGTTGACCTTTTCCTTGGAGAAGGGTGCCAGCAGGCAGAGAGGTATCAGGTAGTAAGAGATGCTACGCGTGCACTCGCGGGGCAGCTCGTGCTTGATGACGCCGTGGATGTTGGCACCGTGGCCCGGCGCGCAGCCGGTGATGAGGCCAGGCCGGTAGACTAGCGTGGTTCCCGTGTATGAAAACTCAATCGTGGAGCCATTTGTCATCGAATCGAGGAGCCGGATGAACGAGACTTCGTGAGGCAGCAGGCCGGGGTTTGCGTGCTTGCTGCGGATCTGGGATATGCGGATGGGACGGCCGGTGAGGGTGGCAAGGACAAGGCGTTGAGTCAGGTATTTGGCACCCGTGAGTTTGAGGGGCGGCTGGGTTTGCGCGTCTGCCATGGCGCCCAACTCGGAGAGTGCGACAGCGGAATCAGAGGTTGGTGAAGGACTACAAGATGGTGTTGGGGGAAAAAAAGACGGCCGCGCAAAAGTCAAAAAACTGCCGGCAGAATCCGTGGGCGGTCAATCAATCAGCTCCAGATGCTCTTTCCGTATCGGGAAAGCTGGCAGGGAATTAAGGGCACACTTGTTTCTCAGAACACCACAGCCTGAGCTGCGCTTTGACAAATCTCGACGCCCAAGATGACGAACGCCACCGTCAACGCTTGTTCTGTCTGCTGACACCGCTCCAACAAGATGCCGAGATGCCTCAGCTATCTTGGACGCAGCTCGGAGCATTTCTGAGCCGCAGTCACTACCGACAGCCTGAACCCCGTTGATTGACGATGGACAGACGCGTCACCTCGATTGGACTGCTGCTTTTGCTCTCCGGAGATTGCTGCTAGCTTGCACAACCATAATACGTGTAAGCGGCTGTAAAAATAGTCCATCATCTCAAAGTGACTTTATCGTGTTCGTTTCAAACGACGTCGCGCGCGCTGCCACGATCAGTGAAGGTGTGGTCGCGATAGCCCCAAGACAGTCAAATGTCGTCCCGACTAGTCTGCTTCTCGAGATACGAAGCAGAGCCCGGCATGGCGGCACGGTTTCTAAGCATTTGTCAGGGCGAGCGCTGAGTCACAGTTCCCAGGGCCTCCATGCTGGCGAAAGGGAGCCGCTGTCGAGGCCAGACGGGCGGTGGTTTTTTTTTTTTTTTTTGCCGCCGACCAACGCCGCCGCCCGTCCCCGTCGTCCGCCGAACTGGAAAAGGGCAGGACAAGGAGAAACTAAAATGGGGCATCTCGGCTGCCGTCCGTCCCTGCCCGCCCGCAACACAGATTTGGCTATTCGCGGACCGTCCGCGTGCAATGGGCACAGTTTAAGCTTGTCTAAGCCCCCCTGAACAAACGGACGTGAGGACCCAAATCTGACCAATGATGCTGAGCATAATAGCCGATGGGCCAATTGTACTCAGACTTGCACAATGTGCGGCTCCCCTTTGAGTTCATCTCAAAACTTCCATCCTAGCGGAAGGGGGGCTCGGAGGGTGTTGTGGTTGTAGCTAGGCTGCACAAAAAATTGAAAAAACAAAAAAAGAAAAAGAAAATCGCCATCTGCACATCTTATGAGTACTCAAGTCAATTCCTCCTCGCAAACCAATCTGGCCATTGCTGGCCGCCATGCTTGCTTGCTGGTTGAGGGTGGAAGGTGGAAAAGCAAATATCCGTCGGGGCTCGGGGCTATCGATTAACCATGTCAGAGAGGGGAGGCCCTTGCAGTCCACGCGTCGCCGCTAAATTGGGTATAGCAGCAGACAATTGGCCCCACAAGACGAGGTGCTAGTATAACATAATGCTGATGAACGCTGTACTGTACAAATATGCTTGCGTTGGGCTTGGAGCTGGAGGGAGCGTTTGATAGAACCGCGACCTAACACTGTCATCCGCCCATCCTTCTTTGTACATGAGACGATGAGATCCGAATAGAACACACAAACAACTCAAATTTCGGAACCGCGAAGGGAAATTGTCACATCATGCGTCTTGATGAGCCTGTCTCTGCGTTTCCGTCTTTGGCTTGCCCCTGCATCGCTTCTACCATTCCGACTCCCAATGCCCGTAGTCCGGAAAAGATCCCAAAATTAACTGATGGAATATGTCCAAGATGTTTGCCCCATCAGACAAGAGAAGTGAAGTGTCCGAGCGAACAGAATATTGACCTGCAACCAGGCTTACCCAGTGTTACTCCAATGCGGTGCTGTCCTTCAGCAGACCCGTTCTTCGGGCCTTTTCATCCGAAACCTTCGGCGCCAAAAATGCGTATCGTGATGGTGTACAGGTCGCGACTTTGCGACTTAAATGGACCGAGGCCACCAATTGCCAACCTCGATATCGACGCCAGCGCCAGCAGCCTCTCGTATCAATCGTGTATCCTTTGTCATGGTGTTGTGACTTGTCCTTGTCGTGTTTGTATCCCGATCAATGCTCGTGGGCCAGGTTTGCTATGACGTATTTAAGTCGAGTGGTTTCACGACTTGAAAACGTCGTTTTCGCAGCTTGTCCAAGTCGGCGGAGCGCTGATCCTCGAAGCCGGTTATGCGTGGTTGGCCCTATTGCGGGGCCTGGTTTTAGAAACGTGGCTGACCAAAGCTTGCCAAGGGTTTCGATAGCGACGGAGCTGGATTGTCGCTTCACCTGGATCTTTTCGAGACAGGATCCATGATGTTCTGTGGTCCATAGTCGTTCCACCTCCGCTTCAAAGACCCATCGCTGAATGAACTGGCAACGACATCTTGCCACATGCTTGGTGTGACATAGGGCTGGGCCGGGGCCGAGTAGGATACTGGCGGAGGCAACTGTGCCGGCATATTTGGAACCTGTTGTGTATGTGGCGAGACGCTGGAAGCGTGATAGAAGTTGGGCTGTTGCGTTTCTTGTTGCGGCGTTCGAAGCTCATAGGAAGATCCTAATGGAGCCGGTTTCAGAGGAGGTGGGGTTTGAGTTGTTGGATTTGGAGGGGGCGTACCGAAGGCTGCATTCCATTGACTAGTGCATGGTCAGCCAGAGACTTTATATGGAATAGATCTGAACACTCACTCAAAAATCCTACCCGGATTCCACTGGACAGGCTCCTGATGTTGCATTGATGCTTGTGGCTGAGGTTGCCTCTGACCCGCAGCCATCATGACCAGCGACTGGACTACGGGAGAGTCAGCCTTGGGGTCCGAGTCGCTCGATGATATCGGTGGCGAAATAGGATGGGTAGTATAGTTGACTTGACCTGGTTGCTCGAGAGATGGATCCTGGGCGGAGCCTCGGTGACGGTAGCCCCCATCGCTGATCGGACTTGGGTTGTTGTTTACAGAAGGGCTGCCGAACGGGAACGACGGCTTGAGCTCGAACGGTTTGCTGATGTCCGCAGAAAACGCCTCTCTCAGGTTGTTGACTTGGGCTTGCACCTCGGGCATAGGCCAGCTTGACATGCACTGCTCCAGAATGCGCATGTGGCGTACAAAGTAGTCTCGGGCGTCACTGTTGAGTTCTGGGTCTGGCGAGGTAATTGCAACCTATAGCACGTCAGTATTCCGATCAAGTTCGAGACGAATTGCTCATGACTTACCAAGTGGAGCATGGTGCAGGTCAACACAGCGTATATGGTAAAGCTGATGCCGCGCTGCATACAAAGCAATCCAGGCAGACCGTAGTTTTGCAGTATGGCTTCCTGCAGCCTACACATGCTCTTTGCTGCAGAGTAGCAAAGGAGCATGTGCTGCTTCCATGCAGGGTTGAAATTCTCGTGGTAAAAGTGCAGTTGTGGCCTATGGTGCATGATGATTCCCAAATAGTGGTAGCTATGCATGTTGGCCAGGTAGTGCGAAGGAATCCACGGGGCAGAGCCATCCTCAGGGTATCCAATCTGCAAATCGCGTGGCAGGTCCCGTAGCCAGGCGGCATAGCTGTCGTTAAGCGCCACGAATTCGGGATCTACGGCCCAGTCCTTGGTTTTCTTTCTCAAGCTTCCATGGAGAATGGTCGTCTTCTTGACATTCTTAACGATCCGCAGCATGTAGGCAAACTGACGCGACAGGGTATTCTCCACGTCGTCCTGGCTTGACATGGGACGAGGGACGTTGAAATCCACCGTGTCCTCGGCGACGCCAAAATCAGTGCGGCCTTGGGTCGTTAGTAGGCGTCGAGGAAATATTAACGTCGGAACTTACCCTGAGGACCGCCAACCATGACTTCGAGTTGGAAAAGAAGATGCCACACCCTGGTCTTGGTAATGCACTCTTGAGAGGATGATCCGCAAGGCTTACCCATTTGATGGTGCTCAAAATGAGTGTCCAGGTCAAGATCTTTGGCCATTATCACACAATTGACGACAGTCATCCAAGACCGATAAAAGTAGCCGCGCTTTGGAACAGCCTCACGGGCCTTGAGGCCAAGAATCATGGCTTGGATTGTGCTTAAACGGGCAACGTCTTTGAAGCTTTCCTCGTGTTCTGTACGCATGTCAGTCCGGTCTCGTCTTCCAAGAGCGTTTTCAGACTGACTTGACATGAGGGCCAACCACTTATTTCCTTGGTGCTGGTCTCCAAGCATCAAAGATGCACAGGCAAAAATGGCTTCCAAAATTAGAGGCGAAATAGCCTGGCGGTGGTTGTTCCATTGCTGGTAGAAAAAGTGGCGGTTTACTACGGGAGCATACGGATGTACATTGTTGAAGAAGTAGTCGAAATATTCAAGAGCCTGCTGGTCAGACGGCATCATGTCCGGCGGAATCCTTATGGTCATATCAGGGTTGTGGTCCTCGGGGAGCTGCACTTCGTATTCCTCGACTGCCGGCGCATTGGCCAAAGCCTTCTTCTGGTTGGCAATGTAGGGTGCTATTCCGTCAGAGGATAGACTTGTAGTTGATATTTTTGAGGGAGAAGAAAAAAAAAAAAAAAAACTCACCCACGGCTGTGTGGTCAATCTTGAGCTCTCCCAAAGCGTCTGTTAGCTGCGAAGTCTCGAGGTTATTTCGCCACACTGGTTCAGGCTCCGGCGGAGCTGGCATGGGCGCTTGCTGCTGGATTGGATACATGCTCTGAGCTTGCATTGGTTGATGCTGATACTTGAGCTGCTCGGAACTGGGCAGCGGCGTCGGTTGCATTGCACCATAGTGCAAGTTCTCCTGGCTTTGAGGGGCCTGCATGGCATACGGTGCAGTTTGGTAGATGCGGGCAGCGTCTGCGTAGGTCGCTTGGAGAGGATGTCCCAAGGAAGCGCCTACATCACCGGCCATTCCCGGATGCGCAATCGAGTGGTGCCTCGGATACTCGCCAGGAAGGGGCACACCGTGGAAAGTCGACGTCTGGTCTTGCTGGTCATGGCTCCCTTCGTACGTTTGAGAGCCGGAAGCGAGGTCCTTGTTTTCGTAGCTCACGGTGGGCGGAACACAAGTGAGTTTGAGGCGGACGCAGGCCCCGCAGGGCCACGAGTTTGTGGTGGCAGCATCGCATTTGATTTTGCGTCTTCTACAACCCTCACAGGCGCGCATAACTGGGGATAGTCGCATGAGCCAGGGCACGAGGTACATTCAAAGAAAAAAAAGAATCTTACCCTTGAGGCGCTTGTGACGATTGTGCTCGTCGACGAAGACATAGTCTGAAGAGACATGTTAGGGGGGGAAAAATGGTCAAGACGGAATGTTTGGTGTTGGAGGAGCGTACTGCGCTGGTTCTCTCGCGGAGCCAGCGAGGGCGGCGCAAAAGGAAAGTTCTGCATCTGTGCAATCTGGGGCAGTAGTGGCCTTGCGGTGGACTCGCCGGCCATGTCTCAGCGGCCGAAGAGGTTGGAAATAGGGACGTGGGCCGAGGCGGATGGGCTGAAGCTTTGGTTGGCGCGGAGTTGTAAGGGACAGAGGGTGAGTTTTCGGCGGAGGATTGCTGAATGCGGGAGAAGCTGAGGAGGTGCAGACGGCGGGCGCCAATCGGTAAGTAGTGGAGGTGGGTGGGCGAAAGAATGGCCGAGGGCGAGGGGAAGAGACGGATCTGATCACCGCCACGAAGCGGACTCGGACTTTGTGAGCAAAAAGAGGTGGATGGTTGTAGAAACTAAGTAGGATGTGACGGGAGGGGTGAGCGAGGCCGACGGCAAGCGATCCAGGCGCATTGAGATGAGGGTGGAGCCGTCGACGGGGAGCGGAAGTTTAGGAGCGGCAGGCAGGCAGGAAGGCAGACAGGCAGGCAAGCAGACAGGCAGGCAGGCAAGCAGGCAGGCAGGCCGGCCGGCAAGCAGACAGGCGCCTTGTCGAGCGGAGGTACAGAGAGAGACAGGCACAGCGAGCAGCAAGCAGCACGCAGAGAACAGCAGCAGCAGACAGTAGCAGACAGCAGCAGAGAGCAGCAGACAGAGCAGAGGGCAGCAGAGGGCAGCAGAGAGCAGCAGACAGCAGCAGAGGGCAGCAGAGAGCAGCAGACAGCCGCAGACAGCAGCAGACAGCAGTAGACAGCAGCAGACAGCAGCAGAGGGCAGCAGAGGGCAGCAGAGAGCAGCAGCAGCAGCAGCAGCAAACAACCCACGCCAGCAGCATTCAGGCCAACAGGAAACAGAGTGGGGAGAGTCAGCACTTGGCTTGGCAAGAGGCAACGCAACACGCGAGGACGACGATGGCGACGGCATCACGGCATGCACGGTGCAAAGTCCAACGGCCGCCAGACCGACCAAGACTGACTGCGACTGACTGCGACTGACTGCGACTGACTGCGACTGCGCTGCGACTGCGACTGCCACTGCGACTGCGACTGCGACTGCGACTGCCACTGCCACTGCGCTGCGACTGCCACTGCCACTGCCACTGCCACTGCCACTGCCACTGCCACTGCGCTGCGACTGCCACTGCGACTGCCACCTCCACTGCGACTGGGGTGCCCTCGAGGTTGCATTGTCTCCATCGAACGGACAGGGTGGCTCGGTGGTGGCCGTAGCCGTGGCCGTAGCCGTGGCCGTGGCCGTCGCCGTCGCCATTCTTCTCTTCGCTCCAGTCAGTCGCTGCCCTCTCTCACCTCCCCTCCCCTCTCCCTCCGCCCTTCCTCCAGTCTCCCTCC
>JAIFKG010001185.1:0-19348 GCA_020351975.1 Phyllosticta ampelicida | reverse complement strand
GCTCGGTGGAGAGGTCAGTTGCCGCAACTTTTTTTCGTCCCTCAGGATGGGTGACTTTCTGCCATGTTGACCAGGGCGGTGAGGAAACGTTTGGGTCTAAAGCTTCTGTCCCACCACCACGGTCCAGACATGACCGGTGTCCATTCTACTTGTCATTCCCAACTTCTCGACTTTTGAGAGGCCACACGTCATGGTCGACTTGAGTGATACCCAGCTCCTCTCATACATGGCATGGGCGTTCCTACCGGTAAGCTGATCTTGCCACCTTTCAGGACTGAGCTAACTTCTCCAAGAAAGCCGTCGGCTGGATCCAATCCTTCCTCTACTCCCTCTTTATTCGTGCTGGAGATCCGAAGCCGCCGCCTGGATCGCCTAGATGGAACAAACACCGGAAGATCATCCACACTGGCGTCATTATTACCTACATGCTTTACACCATTTACGAGTCGGACTGGGAGCTTCAAAGAGGTTCAGATTTCTACCGGGCGCTTGGCGTGCCTGTTGACGCGAGCGAGAGAACAATACACTCCAGATTCCGCCGGTTGGCGGTTCTGCATCATCCTGATAAAGTGACTTCTGAGAAAGCTCGTCCGGCCGCCGAGGCCTACTATGTCTACCTCAAGCTCGCCCGCGACACCTTGGTCGACCCTGCAAAGCGCTTTGCATACGATCGTTTCGGACCCGACATGCTCGAGTGGAAGCATTGTATCACCATCAAAGACTTCATATTCTATGGCGCACAACGGGCAGTGGGTCCCTATGCTGTGGGAGGCGGGGTCATGGTCATCATGGGAATGCTGGGATATCTCCAGCGGGGTCGATATGTCAATATTCCTCCTGAAAATAGAAGTGGAAATACTAATCTACAGTAGTGGAAATTTCTGTGGACAATCGCCATGGTCATCTTCGAGGCCCATATCATCACGCGTCCCGAATTCCCTTACATGCTTACAAAGGTCATCAATCCGCTGTTCACCACGTTCAAAATTCATCCGGCGCTGCTACCATTCCAACTTCGAACAATTACGCGTAGATTCATTATTTCCCTGTTCATCGCAATGACACAAATCGCACCGGTATTCTCGGAACCCGGACGTGGAGCACAAGACGGTGAAAAGGCGCAGCAAGAGCAGCTTAATCGCCTTTCCCAAATTACGGCCCTTGCTGATCGGGACGCGCAAGCGTTGCTGACCCTGGAGACCATGCCATTTACGAGCGAGGATGGGAAAGTCGACTTACGAGGCAAGGTGAAAGACTGGCTTGTCCAGAATAGCATCAGGAGTGATCGGGTCGTAAGAGACGCCATGGGCAACGCCTTGCGGAGAAGGCGAGAGGGTGCTCCAGCCGGAGCGAGAGGCACGACTTAGGAAAGAATTGTCTACTCTGGTTTGAGCATGTGTATGCGGTCTTCAGATTCTCTTTCATTTCTTTGTAAAAGATGCCCGCATCAATGGACAGGCTGGGAAGCTAGCAATCCGTTCCTCATGAAGCATGAATCTTTGAGCATTTGGTCCTTTTTGAGAGCTGACGGAGAAGAGCAACGAAGTTTTGCATGTTGACCCACAGATTATAAGGAGTATTGCATCTCTGGTGTCAGTTGCGACCTTGATTGTGTAATTTACACAGGTATCTCCTCTCCTCAAGACTTTGCGCATATGCTGATCATCTCGACACCAGACGCTTTCATAGAAACTGCTCGACAGCCTAATCTCGACGTCTTCCATCCCCCAAGCAAATACGCTCCTCCAAGAATGAGAACGCAAGAGCATGCACGCATGCTTTGCGGTTCGCAGCCTTTGTTTTCCTCGCCATCTCTCCTAGCCTGCAAGCCCGACCAAAAGATACCATTTCCCCAACGTTGAAAAGGCCCATATGGCCGTCCCCCACCATGCTCCTTTCACGGCATACTCCCAAACTCTCGAGATATTTGACCATCATCTCATCGGAAACCTGTTCATATCGGATTGTCCCTCTCTCAAGTTTTTCCAGATCTTCTAGCATGTCGAGCACGTCTCTAAACCCCACCGTCTCGGACCCGGTAAGACGATGGATGCGCTGATGGTATAGTCGGGGATTCCTTAGAATCACAGCCGCACACGCTGCACTATTTTCGCGACTGACAAATCCAATGCAGCCGTCTTCGATGTTGCAGGCGCATATGAGCATCTGCAAGTGACCAGAGACATCGCTCAGAGCTTCCTTGTATTGCGAATCACGCAAGATGGTCCGGCGTAGACCCTCGTGCATCTGTCTTTGCTCAATGTCTTTCGAGTCTCGGGCGACTAAAGCAGTGGGGTATTCGCACTCGGCGACTATGATGAATATGAAGACATCATATTTGATGCCGGCTTACAGAGCTTGAAGACGGCATTTTGTTGTTGATCAATGCGGGAGCCGCGTGCGTCAGGAATGAGCAGAAGCGTGTGTCCACCGGCGAGGGTGGCTGGCAGTCTATCGACAGAGCTATTACAATACAATGTCTTGACTCTTGTCGCATCCCAGTGCCAAAGACATCAGTATTTCTCTAATTGCCCCAACTGGTAGCGTGGTACTCCACGTGCGTCGCAACGATCTTCTTGTCGTAGGATTTTCGCCAAGTACGGCACTTTGTTCGAGAGCTACACAAAGAAGCGACGATTTCAAATTGTCGTTATGCAAATTTGAGCACGAACGATTCGGCTATATGCTGTCGTCTTGTTCATGCTAAATGGATATCCCTTATAGATCACTATCTACGGACGGGATGTACGACAAGTGAATCTTCGATAGGTGAGTGTGGCTCGACTGGATTGGCACTTAGTAGACATGACCTCATCTAATCGATTCCCCAGGCTTAAAGAATACCCCTAGTCTTCAGATGGGAGCATACACGGCAAATAATGACTAGGCCACGCCTCTGTTACCTACCTTGTCTGCGGCTCGGGCCTTGAAGTGAGCGTCTCCTCGCAAATTGATCGGTCTCCCGTTCGATACAGCAGTCCAACGCGAAGGCATTGACGGCAACATATCTAAATCATACCGTCTATGGTCTCTTTCATGCGTAGACGAAATTGACTTCAACGCCCATGACGGCATGCCTAGCGAATGGGCGCGTTCCAACCCGACTAACTGTGGCGTCAAGAGGGCGCCAAATGATCACCGCTCTCTCCTCTTCAACTCGGAGCGCGCGCTTTCGTCAGACTTAAAACCCGTCCGCCACGCGACCTTACGGCGGGGCGGGTCGCGCAACGCCGCGCTGCCATGTGGACGCGATGTTGCTGCCCGCTCTGGCCAGCTGTCTCGCCATTACAGCCGCTCTAACACAATTCGGAAACAGAACAGTACCCCTCGGCAGCGTGTAATACACAGCCTTCGTCCATGTGATCAAACCATAATCAGTTGTAGAGGTGTGGATGTCGTGACTGTACACTAGCCCGAGATGGACACAAATGTCCGAACAAGGCAATAGGATGAGCGGACGATCCCGCACGAGGCGAACAGATATGATCCTTGCACGGAGCTAGGACCTGCACTGGCTCGGAGCACTCCGAACATGTGTCATTATCAGGGGTACCTTCCGGGTATGCATTGGGCCGAGCCTGGGTGGTTGGCCTAGCCTTGCTCTCTCTGCCAATGTGAAGTGCAGGTCAAGTTCGCGTGGTACGATATCGTCGTGTTCAAGTGGCACTGACTGTTTGAAAGTAATGTGGTGGGTGGTGTGCGCTTGACGACCATATTCGTCTGGCTATGGCCGATGCCTCCATAAACAACACACATGTGGAACAGTGCCCATGGAGTTTTCTGTACCTTGGCCCTTTCCTTCAATTTCCATACAAAGAAGGGGAGGATTCTTAATCTTGGAAGCACTAGATGTGTGGGGAGCCTCTGCCTGATGAAGAATAAACGAATGGACGGCCAGGTATGATGAAAACCACGATGAATATTCAATACTTTTTGAGACTACACACATTTCCGCCGCAACAATGAGCGACACATTAAAAACGCGCAATCAGAACCAGAAATCAGGAAAAACCATAAAAGATTACCAAAAACGGAACAAATAGCAATGCATTGCGCCTTCGATCACTCCGATCGCACAGTATTGCCAGATCCAAATGGCAAGTTGTTTGGTTGCACTAGCGTGAAAGTGGTCGTCCCGTCTAGCCGAAGTTGAAATCGGAATATCTTCCGCCTGCTGGTCGCTTTGATGTCCGCCTGGTGAACGACATGGTGTTTGCATGTCCGTCGTCTCTTTATTCATTGCGCCGTGTCGTACCAAGTCATGACGTGCTCTGTCTCGCCTTGTTGATGCCCGCCCGCCTTCTCCGTGCCCATTTCCGTGGCGCCAATCCAGTGTTTTGATGATAGTATGCAGAGAAGAAGAAAAGAAGTGTGACGAAGCGGAGGAAGTAAGTGAAAATAAGAGAATGATGTCTCAAAATACGCCGGATATTTCTTCCCATTTGTCCGTCTGCTCCATGATCCCGATGCCCCCTGCGTGTCCCATCCGTGTGACACGTCGAATTGATGCTAATTTGAGTTGTTGATGAACGCTTAGGACACAGTTCGAAGGTACCGCACAAGGGAAAAACTAAAGGAGGAGGTGAACAGACAAAAACGTTCGACTATATGAAAACAAAAAGAGGGTTAAAGGAACACCTGAAAAACTACCTAGGAAGGCAAGTGAAGCCGCCGACAGGAAAATGATACAAGAAAAGCTTTTGTGGGGGTTCGTTGGACAGCCGTAAATGCAGACTCCGCACAAGGAAAACTGTTCGCATGAGGCGCACTTTATCTCCGCGTCATGGTTGGCTTGCCTTAACTCGAGATGAATTTGGTCTCCTTGAGACTCCCGGCACTATTGCGGTTCCTAACACCGGTATCAGCCTGAGCAGTTGACGCCGATCGGGCTTCAGCATTGCCCTCTGCTCCACTGTTGCCGCCCTCCGAAGCCTCCTTCTTGACTTCTGGGTCTCCTTCGCCGACTGGCGACGCAGGCGTCTCGAGAGGCTGGTACTGATTCCCGCTGACCAGACGCGCATTTGAATCCGGATTGCGTTCACTACTGCCATATGTGCTTCGCCTTAGGAACTGCGCCCCACTGCTTGGGTAGTATGAAAGCGAGGTTGTGGAGTCAGAGCGCGCGATTCCAGGGTCACCGATGCCTACACCGACGCTAATATGGGGTCTATAGCTTCCGGAATGAAGGTGCGAGTTGGCTGGTGGGGCATACTTGACATCGCTGTCCCCCAAATCTTGGCTCTGTGCGTAACTTGTTGCTGGACCGGTCACCGGGTCTGCATTATGAACGTATCCGTAGCTGCTGGGACCCGTGTCTCTGTGTCCTCCTTGATGGTGAGGGTGGTGCATGCCGTCCGGTAGGAGTTGGTGCTGGTGCTGATTCTTTGAGTCCCGCCGGTTGTAGATCATGCCGTTCGATGGGTGCTGTCCACGCGGGTCCTGATTCCAGTCCATGGCAGATTTGCTGTAAGTTGGAAGACCACTACATGACACGGCTGATGGCTGGCGGCCGCGTATTCCTCCATAGGCCTGTCCTGGGGAAAGGGGCATACGGGCAGTGTTTGGCATGGGAAGGTGGCGATTCTCGAGACTTTGAGGAAGTGATACCGGATGTGTCGGAGGGGAGCCGAGAGAGACTTGGAGTGAGTTGAGGTTGAAAACGGACATATTATCGCTGGTAGTGACAGGCTGTCGCGCTACAGTGCTGTTGAGTTGAGGAATTGGCAGTCCGCTGTATGATACTGGAGGGACTTCGTGCTCGAGATAGTGCGATCCGTTGTTGTTGTTGTTGTTGTTGTTGTTGTTGTTGCTGTTGTTGCCCATGTTTTGTCGCATTGTGCCAGCCCAGTTTCGGAGAACATCATGGGTCAGTTGGTTTCCATACGTTTCAGAATGTGGCATAGCGGCTGTTGTTTGGTATCCATATGACTCGGTGGGTGACTCGTCCCCGTATACAGTGCTCTGAGAGGCTGGATATCCCCTTGCGGAATGATACTTGGGATATGCTGCATCCTCTGGGTAGCCGTGGTAAAGGGAAGCCATGGGAAGACTTTGGTTCGACAGGCCACTCGTATATGTCAGGACGCTCAGTCCTTGTATTGGTCCAGATCCAACCTGTGCATCAAATCAGCAAGCACAAGCTATGAATTATATGTTACCCGTACTCGGTTGAATTGACACTGAGAAATATCGGCACCAGCTGATCTGCAGTTCTGACATCCAGAGCCATTGCCTGGGTCACCGGTGCAGCGAATTTTGCGTTTTCTGCAGCGCGCGCACTGGTCCGCGTGCTATCAGTAGACACTCTTCACTTTAAGGGGGACGTTTTGAGCGTTCTATGGGAGAAACCTTACAGCGACGCTGATTCTCTGGCGCTTCGGGGCTTCTTGCAGTTCCGAAGTAGGAAGACTTCGATTTGGTTGTCGTAGCGGATTCGCGCGCATGTCCGCCCTCATTGAGTAAGGCATACTGCCGATAGGTATGCAGCGGTCGAAAGAGGAAAGCTGGAGAGTCTCGAGAGGCGAGCAACGACGATAACGATCAAAGTCACTCATGTTGCCGGATGGACTGGATGGATACTTATTAGCGAGTACTCAACGCCAAGACCTTAAAGATCTGCAACAAGTCAAAGCTGATTCACGCACTGGAGCGGTCCTGCAGGTACCGTTGAACTGGTCGGAAGCAGGCGTGCGTTTGCACTTCGAATGATGGTATGACGTGAGTGAGATTTGGCCCAGGATGATCCTTCAACTGTGCTGGGGAAATTTTCAAGGTAGGATGGCAGATGGAAGATTTCGTAAGAGGTTGGAAATAGAGAAATGATGCAGCGGAAGTGATTTCACCTGAAGGAGGCCAAGAGCGCGACTATTTGAGATTTGCCTGACGGTGAGGTCGAAGCCCGGACACTGAAAGACCGATTGTAGAAATCGGGGGTCTAGAGGCGGAAGTGCGCCTGTCAGACTGGCAGGGCTTTTACCATTCTTATTCGGCAAGACATCAAGCCTCCTCGTAAGAGCACAAGAGTACGTCTTTGGATAAGGACCGCCGGGGTGCAGGAGTGCTTGCTAGGTTGTGCATGACCACATCCCCGCGACTGGTTGTACAAAGTCTTGTGTATCTTCACCATAACATCAGTCGCACGTCTGTATCTGTTGGATTGCGTGAGGTACCAAGTCATACAATGCTCAGAATGATCCAGGGGCTGTAGGCTAGGGGTGGATGAGGCTGGAGAGGGCGGGAGACCTGAAGACGGGACCTGCTAAAGAAGAATATTCAGCTAGCCGCGCAGATCGCCAGGCAAAAGAAAGTGCAACAAATCATGCTTGAAACAAGCGGGACCTGCCGAAAGATTTGGTGGATCAGACTAAGCCCTGTATCTGTGGGCTCTGTCAGTGTCTCCCAATACCCCGGCTGAATTTGCACCAGCCTCGTCAGTCCGGTAACACCGCTTGGAGGTGCTCAAATAACAGCCAAAACATTTGTCCACGTGTCCATGGAGTGCAGAGAGCTTTGCCTTCTTCAGATGGAGAAGTCGTTGACTTTCTTAGCGTAGTTGCAGAAACGTGGTAGGCGCAAGTTTCTGTCATCTTGTTGGCGGAAGCGGAGAAGGCTGTCAGTCACTCAACATTCTGCCAATGAATGTTTAACGCGTACACGGATCTCTGGACGCATCATCGTGTGGTAGAGCATTGGAGGGTCCACAAATCCGGCTGAATAGCAAACACGGGGCTTGCTTTGGCAACCCTGCCACACACAGAGTCCTGGAAGATTTTCATACGCCGGGTTTCGTATAGCAAACCACGGATGGAACTCATAGTTTGCAGTGACACGAAGTAGCTATCCGTAAATGCGCCTTTATTCAAGGATGTCATCCGATCATCAGATCCTTCATTCTCATCAACCCCAGCTTAGGCCAGGGAGAGGTCCGACAGCATTCGCGAGCCCTTATATCCTTGTCTTTCGAAAATCCGGACTTTGTGAATCTACGGTCAACGAATCGTGGGACTCTCAAGTGCAGAATGCAGGCTGCTGACCAGAACAGCCAGACTGCGCAGAAGTCAGCCAGCCAAATACCGGGGCTTGGCCGACGCAGCGCTATGGGCGTAGGGGGAAGCGAGTCCAATAAAGGTGATTCTCATGCAATCACCCGAATAGTGGCAACCGACGATTCCACAAGCAAACAATCTGGAGAGTGGCACGGCCTTTCATTAGTTAGGATCTGCGGAGGGCAGGAATTTTGACATGGTTCCGTGGCGATACCACACGTATGTAGCGTTGATGATTTTCATGGCAAATGGTTGCAAGCCGGACGATATCAGTTGCGTTCTTGTTCCAACCCTGCACGTTGTCGTCCAATCCTCGTTGCACAACCGTTTCAGCAAGGTCCCAAGCATCCAGTAGCTATTTACACAGGTTGAGAAACTATTTATCGCCTGTCAGCAGGAGTAGTCCAGCGCATCGATGACAGTTCAACGAAGAAAATATGCTGAACATGGCACAGAATTGATCGCAAGAATGTGTAATGGGCGATTCTTAAGCCGCATTCGATCTGCCGGACCCAGATGGGTGGAGGCTTAGGGGGATTGATGGCTAGAAATAGGAATCGGCATAAGTGTGGAGGATAACTGGATAAGTGTGGCGGATGACTGGACGTATCAAACGGCACTGCCACTATGGATGCAAGATTAGAAGCCGCGAAGAGGCCTGTGAGACATCGGGGCCTGGATGGATCCGGGCTGGAGCTCGCCAAAAACTTTCCTTTTCGTACGGATTGGATGTGCAGCTCATTCCGTGTCGGTGGAGGCATAGCGTCATTCGGGCACCAGTTGAGCCAGTCTTGTAACGGCAGATTGTCGCAGCAAGCTCCAGCCCTTTGAAATTGTTGCAGGGCGGGTGGCTGTGGCACCGCCTTGCAGACGCGAAGAGTGAGACAAGCGACCAAACGATCGCAGACGTCGTTGCAGGGGATGGCGTACCATGCAGAGGGTTAGAAAATGCCATCTGTACAGCCTTGCATCAGCGCGTCAAATGAAGCCACTGACAGCAAGGAGTTAGAGATGGGGAAAAATGGAGATGAGATGGGAAGGAAATGGCGACGAGATGAGAAGTAAGTGGCGACGAGATGGGGAAAGGGTTGCAGACAAAGCATGGAAGAAATGCAACTAAGGACGCGGTGAAGTAGTATGTATGTACCTGCAATGCGTGCGCAAATGCTCATCTGCTGGCCTTTGCCAGGAGTGCCAAGGTCCATAGGTCTAACCGGACCTGCAAAAACCGTTTCGAGACACACGCGGTTCCCCGAGATGAGGTTGCGTGCCGTGCCGCCGCCCGCCCAAGCCTTGACGATGCCACTGCATCGCGCCTTTGTCGGCAGGCAGTAGCGAAATGGATCGCCGCCTAAGACAGCGGCTGGCCGCAACCATGGCACCGAAGAGCGGCAAGGGTGGCAACATCAGCCACAAGCTGACGATGGACAGGAAGAACGTGGTGGAAGCGGCAGAAGAGACATGGAAGACGTATCGCCTGCTTTGGAGGCCGGTCCAGCATTCTAGTGAAGTCGCGGTTCTTATTTCCCAACGGAACTGCTCGCCATTTAGCTGTGGGGGCTTGTCGGCAACGGAAGCTGTTTCTGCTGCTGTGATTGCTGGACGCAGATGCAGAGCAGAAAAAGAAAGTCACATGGTGAGACGAGGCGAGGAGTGGTCGTACAGAGCGGAGTCGGAGGAGAAAAGGCCAGGAGTGAATCAGAGGCTGCAGAGAGGCGCGCGGGGATTCGGATGAAGACGATGGTTGACGAAAAGATAAATGAATGCATGCAATGTGGGTGAAGAGGTTGTCTTGCCAGCACCCGTGAAGAGGATGTTGTCGGAATGATTTTCCGCCTCGGCCCCGACCGGCCGACTAGCGCCAACTTCGACCGTCGGCCCGAGAGCACCGTGCACGCGGCTCCATCGCAATGCCTGTCGCGTCTTCTCGACAGAGTACTGCACCCATCTGACGTTTCCGCCTCTCCTCGTCCTCCTCCTCCTCGAGACAGTGACATCCGCCGCTGCCGCACTCTGATTGCTTACCTCTGGTAGTACTCTCTCGGTCTTGCCAATTTCAACCGCCCCAGCCACTGTCGCATGTCCACGGCCAACGTCTGGCCTCCGTCCTCGCTGCCATGAGCGTTCTGTTGGAAACTTCTGTGGGTGACGTCACTATAGACCTGCTGGTAGCCGAAGCTCCAAAGAGCTCTGAAAAGTGAGCCACCGCTTTCTCTCTACTCTCACCACGAGGCTGACCGCTGACCAAGCTTGGGCCTGCCCCCAGTTTCGTGAAGCTTTGCAAGCTCAAGTACTACAACTATGCGCCGATATACGGTGTCCAGAAAGACTTTTCCCTCCAGACCGGCGATCCAATCGGTCCAGGCTCCAAGGACAGCGACGGAGGCTCTTCCATATGGGGTCTCTTGGATCGTGCAAACCTCTCCAAAAAGACCTTTGTACCCGAGTTCCATCCGAAGCTCAAACATGTCGAGCGAGGTACGGTGAGTATGGCTACTGCGCCATCATCCAAGGATCCGGACGAGCGATTGGCTGGTAGTCAATTCATCGTCACTCTGGGAGAAAATTTGGAGTACCTAGACGGCAAAGCGGCCATCTTCGGGCAGGTCGTAGAAGGGTTCGATGCTCTGGAGAGAATAAACACGGCATTTGTCGATGAGACGGGAAGACCTCTCAAGGATATCCGCATCCTTCACACAATTGTGTTAGATGACCCCTTTCCGGATCCCCCCGGATTGGTAGAGCCACCGCAAAGTCCACCTCCCTCAGAGGCGCAGCGCGCAACAGTGCGCATTGCACACGACGAGGAACTTGAAGAGAATGTTGATCAAGAAACACTGGAAAAGCGGAGAAGAGAGAGGGAGGCCAGAGCCCAAGCCTACACACTGGAGATGGTCGGAGACCTTCCCTTTGCCGAAGTACGGCCTCCGGAGAACGTCCTCTTCGTGTGCAAACTCAACCCCGTGACGCAAGACGAAGATCTCGAAATCATCTTCTCCCGCTTCGGCAAGATCCTCTCCTGCGAAGTCATTCGCGACAAGCAGACCGGAGACAGCCTGCAGTACGCTTTTATCGAGTTTGAAAACCAAAAAGACTGCGAGCAGGCCTACTTCAAGATGCAGGACGTCCTGATCGACGACCATCGCATCCATGTAGACTTCTCACAGAGTGTGTCCAAGCTCTCAGGCGTCTGGCGCGACGCAACAAACGCGAAGCGTCGACGCGCGCACGGCGGATTCGGCGGATTCGAGGGGTTGGAGAAAAGGCGGCAGTACCGCAACGAGCAGGACCCGCCGGACCGTCACCGTGACTCAAAGTACGGCTACGTCTTTGACAAGGAACAGTCGCGCAAACGCCGCAACAGGAGCACCAGCCTTGACGACCGCGACAACCGCCGACCGGACCGGAGCAGGAGTCCAAGAGGGGACAAAGGTCGACGAGAGCCGAACTACCGCCGTACTGAGCCCGAGAGGCACCGTGGTAGAGAGTACCGTGACGAGACGAGAAGAGACAGAAGCCCTGGTAGGCATGGGGACGGCCGGAGGCGAGAGAGGAGCCGAGACCGCTATCGAAGCGATAGGAGGAACGGCAGTCAGGATCGCCAAAAACGGGATTACCGGGATCGTGACCACGAGCGCCGCAGATGAGTAGATAGTTGTAAGCAAATGATTGTGTGCTTGGTTGATGTGGTCGTGCTGGGGATTATTGTTCGTCCAAAAAGAAATTCACAGCCACGACACAAGTACTTTGGAGACATCAGAGATGCGAAGCAGCAGAGATAGTTGAATCTGCATTGACAGCGGAGACACCAACGAGGACCGCATTAACAAAGTCCGCTACAAATACAAAGCCATGCCCCTGATAACTACCTGAGGCAGAAATAATATCGAAGCTGATACTTCACTGATCATGCGAAACCAAGACATGCAAATCAACCCCTTCTCCTGAGCGCTCTCGCCCTCTCCTCCCACTCGAAGCGATCCTCACCAGGCTCGGCGCCAACACCATCCATGGCAAGCTGCAACTCAGTGTGAAGTTGTCTGCGATGCTCAGGGCTCGCGCCGTCCCTCGCTGCTCGATGATTCGCTCTCAACGCATTGAGATAGTACGATTCTCCCAGAGACAAGCTGGCCTGCGCAGCGCGCACGGCACGGCAAGAGGAGCTGGACGAGCTGGACGAGCTGCGTTGCCGCCGCATCTGGCGCTGCTCCTGCTCCTGGAAAATGCGGGCGTCGGGGCCCGCGTGAGCTATCGTTATAGCGCTTGAGCGCGGGCGTCCGTGGCCTGTTGTCCGGTAGAAGGAGGAGGGTTCAGGAGGCATTGTGACTGGGTTTTGCAAGGGCCGCCTCGGACGCTGGAAGATGGGCCGAGGATCATGGTAGACGCTGATGGGCGGCAGCATTGGGGTCTCAGGCGGGTCAGGATCACGGTAGAGGTTGATGCGCGCATCGGATGATGGCTCCTCAACAAGCCAGATGGCTTGGTCAAAGCGGCGGGACAGTCGAGACACCGCCGTGACTGTCTCATTTGTGCGGACGTCTGAAAGCTCCCGCTGTGTACGCGGAAGGATTTGGGTGGTACCAACGTCTGAGAGCTCGTGTGTGCGACCAGCGGGGAGATAGTAGCGGTTTTCATCGCTTGGCTCGACGGTTTCTATTATGAAGGGCTCAGACTCCTAGCCTGGTCGTCTTCGGGGATTTGTTGAGTAGACTTCAGTGATATCCTGGAGAGGTCGTCTGAGGGCGGGATAAACAGATGGCTGGGGAGACAGCTGCTCTGGGCGCCAAATCGCCCTTCGTGCCTGTCTTAACATGCTGGCGTACTGGGAGCACTCCTCCCACTCCACATCGTCGATGGTCTGTGCTGCCATTCGGGAAACCATGCGTGCAAACTCGTCCGCATTGGAAATAGAGTCGTCGTGGGCCCCCATCAACACCGCTTGGTTCCGGAGGTTCAAAAGCCTGCAGGGCAAGTGGAGCGGACCGTCCAGTTCTGATTGTGGGTAATTGGGGTCGTATCGCAGGCTGGCTGAGACGGTAAATGTGGGCTGGTTCTCTTGGCGGAAGTTTGACAAATATTGGTGGAACTCTCGAAGATATGGACAGACGCCGTCCGCGTGGGGATGATAATGATCTGCAATCCGTCCGCTTGCCAGTCTATGAGTGAGCGCCTTTCGAACTAGACGAAACGACTCATATTGATGTGCGAGGTAATCAAGCGTGTGGAAGTACAGCTCGCTCTTCGCCCGTCGGAAAGAGCCAAAAGAGTTGCATAAAACAATCTCTACTCCTGTATACTTCACTTGGGATAATGTATCGTCGAGCTCGCGCGTTACCGAATCGGGCAGTAGGCCTTCCGAATCGAGTTTTGTGATCAGCGAGCAAAGCCGTGAGAACGGGCTAATTCGACTATTCAGGCCAAAGTGATCCCCCAAAACTGGGTTCGGACGGTAGTGATTATCATCCTCTTCCGTATATCCAGGCCGTATGTTTTCAGAAGATATTGACGCGATAAGTGGAGTCATCGTGGGCGTGCTGCGCGAGACAAAGGGATCTGGGACCTGACGGCCGGAATTCATTATGCTGGTGGGCGTGGACATATTTGGAGTGAGAGTTGGTTGGATACTGAGATAATGATTGCTCGCTCAACGAATGTCCGATGCTGTAGTTTCAGGGAGTGCTTCTCAGCGAGAGGTGAGCGGGACGGTCGTACGGAGGCTCATTTGCCAATGGGGAAGGCCCAATGCATGCCCGTAGGGAAGTGGGTGTCGACCACAAGGTGAGGAAGTCGTCGATCGCATCAAGATCCACCAAAACATTTTTACATCGTTGGGCGTATTTACAAGATCCAAGGTAGTCTATTGTACATAGCAGGCCTGTATACTGACTGCGACTCAGTTCAGGGCAGCACGATGTACTTTTCCAGGTGCTTCGGGATTGCATCCACGAGCTTCTTCTCGGTCAACCACTTGCGAGAGAAGAGTCTGTCGGCATATCTGTAGGCACCGTCGCAGAGCATGGTGACGACAGTGTGGCCAGGACCGAGCTTCTGCGCGGCCTTTTGAGCTGCAACAACATTGAGGCAAGAGCTAGCACCCAAGTAGAGACCCTCCTCATCAAGACACCTGTAGACCATGAGAATGGTCTCAGCGTCCGGAATATGGAGCGAGTCATCCACCAAGTGGATGTCAGGCTTCAGGTTGTCAGTGATACGTCCTTGGCCGATACCCTCAGTAATGGACGAGCCAGTCCGCTCGGTCAGCTTTCCGCCGCTTTGGATGTACGAGTGTAGCACTGAGCCAGGAGGATCAGCCAAGAATGCCTTGACCCTGCCTTCCGACTTTTCCTTGAGGTATCTGGTGACACCAGCGAATGTTCCCGCTGTACCAGTCGCGCAAGTGAAGGCATCAATCTTTCCGCCAGTTTGGTACCAAATCTCAGGACCGGTAGTTTCAATATGCGCCTGGCGGTTGGCCGTGTTGTCAAACTGGTTGGTCCAGACGGCATTATCCATGGATTCGGCATGCCTCTTGGCTTGGTGGTTGTAGTTCTGCGGGTTCTCAAAGGCCACAGCAGGAACAGGGTAGACCTCGGCACCCAGAAGCCTCAGCAAGTCGATCTTGCCCTGTGACTGAGTGTTGGGCATATAAATGACCAGCTTGTAGCCCTTGGAGCGGCAGACGTGTGCAAGGCCAATGCCAGTGTTTCCAGCAGTGCCCTCAACGACAGTTCCACCTGGCCTCAAAATGCCCTGCCTTTCGGCATTCTCGACAACGTAGAGCGCGGCGCGGTCCTTGACAGAGCCTCCGGGATTTTGGAATTCGGCCTTTCCGAGAATCTCACAGCCAGTCTCCTCGGAGAGCTTCTTCAATCTTATCATTGGAGTCTTTCCAATCGCTGCGAGGCAAGACGGTCAGCGAATCCGCTTACGAAGCCAGTTGCGGGGCCAAACCATCAATGAAGCCGCGCTGGGTAATGCCCTGAGCCTTGGAGACCGCAATTGTGTACTGCTGGGCGGCCTCGATCTGCGACACGCTTTCGGCGGCGCGCCTTGCTGTGGCGGCGAACCGCAATGCCCGAGTGCGAAACATTTGAAGTGATTGTAGTGGCGCAGAGGAATGAGCAAAGACTCTCGCGGGAACTTTGATGGCCAATTACGCAATAAGCTCGGGCCCCTGGGAGATTTGTCGGCTAGACGCAATGACGGTATCGATAAGGCTGTGAGCACAGACGTAAACAAACACCGCCTGACAGCGACACCTCGACCCGACGCCTACTTCACGACGCGACAGAGCCACAAGCCCGGCACCGACGCTGCTAAAATGCCGAGTCGCGTAGCAGACAGACGGAGGGCACGCACATCGGTCGATCCAGGGCCTACGAAACGAGCACCTCCTCGAGTTCGCTCCTTCGCCAACCCCGTCGAAATACCTGACGAAGGTGACGAAACAGCATTGCGGGAGCAAATCTGCAAAATCTTTGGAGAAGCGCAGAGGACGACCGCCACTGCGCGCAAACTAGCTGTCCAGTTGAGGAAGGTTCAGGAGGCATGCGCATACGAACCGGTCAACCCTAAGAAGCAGCAAGCGCTGGACGAGGATTTCGACGTGGACGACTTCAACAATGAGGTGGCGAGATGTCTTCTTCGAGTCCTACCCGTGAAGAAGAGCGAACCGGTGGGAGATCGAATCATCAAATTTGTCGGCATCTTCCTCAAGTACGCCAAAGAGAGAGGTCAGCAGTCCACACAGGAATTGAAGATTACACCAAGTTGACGCCCCACAGATACTGCATTACTGAGCGGCGATGACCCCGACGAAGAAGACGCCATGCCAACTTCTCGATTGGTGGAGCACATCGTAACTCAACTCATGCCGCTACTGCGAGCCAAGGACAAGGTCGTACGATATCGCTCGACTCAGGTAATATCGCACATGGTCAATACACTGGACACCCTGGACGACAACTCCTACCGGATGGTACGGGTTGGCTTACTTAAACGGCTTCACGACAAGGAAGCCGCGGTCCGCATGCAAGCTGTCAAGGGACTAGGCCGACTTGTTGGCGACGATGAGGAGGAGGAAGAGGACTCGGACAGCGACGACGACACTGGAGGTGGTCTAATGAGGCAGCTTCTGGAAGTTCTGAGGAATGAGCCCGCCGCCGAGGTCCGACGATCGTTGCTTCTCAACCTCTCCTGGACAGCAGAAACCTTGCCTTTCATCCTCGAACGTGCAAGAGACTTGGACCCGGCCATTAGAAAGGCGTTGTATATCCGTGTACTTCCATCTCTCGCGGACTTTCGGCATCTATCAATGCCCCACCGAGAAAAGCTCCTCCGCTGGGGCATCCGTGATCGCGATGAAAACGTGCGCAAAGCCACTGCCCATGTGTTTCGCGAAAGGTGGCTCGAGGACTGTCTGAAGCCGGTTGAGGCAGGCGAAGGTGAAGAGAAACAAGTCGTTAAGCCCTCACCCATGGACGCTCTTTTAGAACTTCTCCAGCGTATCCATGTGTCCAATGCCGGCCAGCCTGGAGGAATGGCTCATGACGCCATGAGGGAATTCTGGGCTGGTCGTCCGGATTACAGAGACGCCATTACTTTTGATGCCAAATTCTGGGAAGAGTTGGATCCTCAAAAGTCGTTCATGGCCCGTTCTTTCTGCGACTACTGCCGAGAGAGTGGCGACAACAAGCTTGTAAACCTTTTGGACGAAAAACTGCCAGACATGGCCGATTTCGCCCATCTGATCAGGAGCTATATTACGAGGCTTCTCGAAATGCTCGAGCAAGCCCACCATGTCGATGACCAAGGAAATGAGGTCGAGGACCAGGACCTTTTGGAAGATGCTGTGGACCTGGAGTTCTCAATCGAACAGCTGTTGAACATTGCTTTAACAACAGACTACGCGGATGAGGCTGGGAGGAGAACAATGTACTCCATCATGAGAGAAATGCTTGCGGATCCACGGCTGCCGGGAGAGATTACGAGGCTCACTATTGAGGTCTTGCGGGCTCTTTGTGGCAGCAACGCGGCAGGCGAGCGCGAATTTTCTAGTCTTGTCTATGAAGCCATCGCCGACGTCCAGGACACTATTCGCGACGACCCTGGAGATGCTGAAGCTGGCGGGGATGACGAGAGCGAGAGTTTCCACTCTGCACGCTCAAACCTGAGCGATGACGAGGCATCCAAAAGGAAGAAGAAGCGAAAGGCGAAGCAAGCAAAACACATTGAGAACGACGATGAGGATGACTCGATTGACCCCGACGCGGTCCGAAAAATTGAAGTCAACCTGCAGTGTCTTCTGATTGCGCAATGCACGCTCCAGAATGTCCATGGTGATCTGGAATCAAACAGCTATCTCATAACTATGCTCAACCAGCTTGTGGTTCCAGCTGTACGCTCCTACGATGCGCCAGTTAGAGATCGAGGCTTGCTATGTCTTGGTCTGTACTGCATCATGAGCAAAGTAAGTTTCAGAGTTGAGATGGGTAACCGTTTGCTAATTTGAAGGCTAGGAAATCGCTCAGCAGAATATTGTCGCGTTCATCGAATGCTTCAACAAGGGCAACGAAGAATTGCAAGACAGCGCCATTAAAATTGTCACCGACATTCTAACCACTTGGCCTTCGCTGCTCGCTCCTCCGCCACCGCCAACGGAGGAAGATGCGAGTGAGATTACTACCGCAAATCCTCTCCTGAAACCGATCCTTAAGATATATCTCCGTTCTCTGAAGCACGAATCAGAACTTATTGCAAGGGATGGTGCCATTGGCGCCAGCAAGCTCATGCTACTTAATACGTTGCGTGAGCCGGAACTTCTCAAAGCCCTCACGGTGACCTACTTCAACCCCGAGACGAGGCAAAACCCTGGACTGCAGCAAGCGCTGACTTACTTTTTGCCGGTATACTGTCATACGCGCAAAGAGAATGCCGAGCGTATGGCTAGCATTGCAGTCCCCTTGATTCATGCAATGTACACTTTGAGACGCGACTTTGATCAAGACGAGATGGCCGAGATGGTGGGCCTCAAGGTTGTCGGGGCTCAAATTGTGGACTGGACAGATCCACGCAAGCTAGTGGGAGTCGAAGACATCGTGGGAGAGCCCCATGAAGGCGCGCCAAAGATTGAAGGTTTAGGCGACGCTCATCTCATTCTGGCCGAGGAGATCCTGGAGAAGCTCATGACTCCAGGCAGCCAAAGTAAGTGCTCTCCCAACCAAATCTTTTGCCCAAACATGCTTCAACACATGCTGACATCTTGACCAGAGGAAGAAAAGATCACACTCGCATCGATGATAGGCAAGCTGGTAGTCCATCCATGGGTGTCCCCAGAAAAAGTACAAAGGGTCACCGATCTTCTCCGGGAAATTATGGACGGCGATGGCCTGGCCAAATACCTCTCCGACAGCGTGGGGCGCAACGCCGTCACCAAGTTCGCCGCCGCCCTCGACAAGCTCTCCGCTCCTGTCAGCGAGGAGCCCCCCAACAGTGACGACCACCGCTCAAGCCGCGGGCAGGAGCAAGAACAAGCCGATGCGCGCGACGATATTTCAATGGCCGACGACGACGATGATCAGGATGTCCAAATGGCTGATGACGACGTGTCCATAGCTGACGCCGCCAGCATCGCCGACGACGAATCTGACGCAGGTCGCAAGCCCTCACTCGCGCCATCAGAATCTACCGCGTCGCGTGCAGACGAGGATGATACGGTCGTGCAGGCGCGAGACCGCGAGATATCAGTCGAAGATCAGATCCAGCGACAGCTGCAAGAGGAGGCGGCGCATGAGGAAGCCAGCGTCGCTTCTTCGGCGGCAGCATCGGAAGATGAGAGTGACAACGACACAGTCAAGGCGCCATCCCCTCCTCCTGCTACCCGCGGACGAGGTAGGCCGAGGGGCTCGAGAGGGCGCGGCACGAGGGGTGCGGCGAGAGGAGCGACGACGACTGGAAGGGGCCGTGGAAAAGGCAGGGCGAAGAAGAGTGACATTGTTGATGATTTGCTGGATGACTAGGTGGGCAGGGAATTGCGTTTGTTTAATGCTACATGGTTGGCCGGTGGGTCGGCTGGTTGTGTATAGCCTCGATAGGGTAGGTCCGGTGGGCTTGTCAAGGTTTCTGGCGTCTAGAGCAGAGTGCTTCAGGCGTAATTGAGAGTGATTTGGATGGTTGTGGAGGGCGTCAAGTCGGTTTATTCAAATCGCTTTGTTCCCGTCACTTCAATCGAGCTTTTGCGCTCAGTGAGCAACAATACCTCGCCCCCACCGCATCAGCGAACCTGTTCGTCTCCATTCCTAGCC
>JAIFKG010001184.1:0-10701 GCA_020351975.1 Phyllosticta ampelicida | reverse complement strand
CTCCCCCCCTTCCCCAATAAAAGGAATTGGGCAGTCCAAGGTAGCACTTAGTCGGTTATCGCTCGCCCATAGACGTTACATGTTACAGCGCCGACTTATCAGAAGCTGCCGTTGCGCACCCTGCCCATTCGCCTTGTTGTCGCTCTGCTCTACTCAGCACAACACCACGACTCTCTCTCACCACTTATAACACCACCAAGCCCAGCCAGCAGTGCGGCAGATCAGGACCGAGAGGACTTCGACCTTGCGCCACCTCCAGAAACAGTAGAGAATGATGTGTAACCCAATGCAGACGGTGCCAAATCTGCCCTGCTTGAGTGGGCAAAGAAATCACCACTATGACCTTCGGACTCTGCGCCGGAACAACTCAAAGAAGGTTGTCTTGAAGGAAAATCCTAGGTGAATTGGTCGGCGCTGCAACATCAAACGCCTGTGGGCGAGCAGTAGGCAACAAGAGCTACCTTGGACTGCCCGATTTGGGGGGGCTGGAAGTAGTCGATAAGGGGGCGTGAAATCAACCAGCCCCGTAGACTGTAGCTTTTCAAGTCCATCAAACATGTCGTCTGTCAGAAAGAAGCACGTTGGTGAATTCCACCGGAAATTGGGGCTGGGAAGAGCAAAATGTTGCACGTGCAGAGGTGCACGCACAATTTCCCAAACAACCAGAGGAAACTTGTCTTTGTCGCAGCCCAGGTGAGAAACGGTGTAGGTGTGAAAAGACAGCGTTTGTTGTGGACACACATCGACGTCGTTTCAGGTATATATGAAAAACAGCCTTCACAGCGGAGTAGCGGAAGCTAGACAGGGAAGGTCAGGGGTACGGGTGCTTGAACATCGAGAGTGACGTCCGCACGGCATAGATGAAGAATACATCGTAGAGCCCAACCAATCAACTCCAAACCGTTTCACCGTCTCAAAGCGCTCAATTTGGATTTGACCACCTTGAACGCTTGGCTCTACGACCAGTACTTGACTCAAGGCTTTGGCACAGAGCAACGAAGAATCGTCGTGTGCAGCCTCTGATTACTCCCTCAGAGTCACCGTTCGTGCTCGAATTACCAAGCTGCGAATCCAATGGCCGACACGTCGTCTCCGACTATTTTGGTGACAGGAGCATCCGGATTTGTCGGCGCTCATGTGATCAACAACCTCTTTGCCAAAGGATACAGTGCTCGGGCAGTGGTACGATCCGAGGACTCTGCAGAGCGTGTCAGAAAGGCCCACGCCGAGAACTCTTCCAAGCTGTCTACTGTCATTATCCCGGACATCACGGTATCCGGCGCCTTCGACGAGGCTGTCAAAGATGTCCACGGTATTATCCACGTCGCCAACCCGGTGATGCTCTTGTCGCCCAACGTTTCAAATAACTTGGAAGAGCAACTCGATCCAGCTTACAAAGGCGCCATTTCGATTCTCGAGTCAGCGCACAAGAACAACAAGGAGATCAAGCGCATTGTCTGTACCTCATGCATCCAAACCACGATCCCGTTCGCCGGCACCGTGCCGGGCGGTAAAGTCTTCACCGAGGAGGACTGGAGCAACGCCGACTGGGAAGAAGCGGCCAAGAGTACAGATGCGCTGAAAGGTTTCATCGCCGCCAAAGAGACCGCAGAGCGCGCCGCCCACGAGTTCGTCGAAAAGAACAAGACCAGCTTCAACGTGACGACGCTGGTGCCATCGGCGCTCCTCGGCCCGGTCGTCAACAGCGTCGAGACCATGGACCATCTGTCGCCGTCTGTCCGGGGAATCTGGTATCTGATCAAGAACGTCATGCGCAGTACCGGACAAATCGGCCTTCCTTACTTCACCGATGTGAGGGATCTCGCTGAGGCACACGTCAAGGCACTGGAAGCTGGCAACGAGGGAGGAAACAAGCGCTACCTGGTGGTCAACGGGCCGGCCACGGGCGATCGCACGGCTTACATGATCATAAAGAATTTCCCGCAGTTGAAGAACAAGAGGTTGGAGAACGCGGCGGCAAGGCCGGCGGGAGAGCTTTGGAAATACGACAGTTCGAAGGCGAAGAGGGAGTTGGGCGTTCCAACCAGGACCTTGAAGGCGAGCGTGGTTGACATGGTTGCGAGCTTGATGAAGATGGAGAAAGAGTTCGAGAATGGGGCCTGAATCTATGCGGCTGTCGATGGCGAGGTAGTTTGATGGTTTGATTTGTTGCAACTCTGGAACGAGTGTGTAAGCTAGGCGTTTGGTGCCCGGCATCCCCGATACAAATGAGTTAAAAAAGAAGAATTGCGTCACCTGCCGGATCATTGAAGTGTCCAGCGACTTGCTCGAATCCATCATGTTGAAAGGGAGCAGTCTATCCTTGCATCAATGCTTTCACTAAACGTGAAATCTTGGATCGCGTCAGATCGTTTAGCTTCTTTTTCTCCGTCATCCGAATTCCTCGGACGTCATCTATCCGCCTCTACTATCTAGAATTCATGTCATCGTCTTTTTAGCATGCCAAATCGTAGTGCCAAACAAACCACAAGACGTCTCGCCTACTCCCATAGGCACATGAAAGCCTTGGCCCACTTGCTATTTCTCACCTTTGGCGGCTTCTCTTCCGCCAACACGCGCTGCAACCCTGTGACGAGATCCACCTCATGCGGTTCGCGCGCCCACGCGTCGCCCTTGCTCCAGATGCGGTGACCGAAGTAAATAACTGCGAAAATGGGAATGCCAACGTACGAAGTCAGGAAAGAGCTGGCGGACCAGTTCTCGGGCCAGAAGACGGTGAAGCCGTTGATGAGCATGAGGAATGAGAACGCAACCATCATGATGTAAGTACCATATGGCTGAATCTTGGTGGTATATGGGAGCTGGTCTGTGACGTTTTGCGCCATGCAGGCCTTGCGGAAGCGGAGGTAGATGACGCCACAGCAAATCCATGAGATGTAGGATGAGGTGTTGGTGATGTTGACAAACTAGCACAAGGTCAGCAAAGTCAGAGTAAGTCTTCAAAGACGAAAACCGCTTACCCAGTTGAACACAACCGATGCAGAATTTCCCACATTGAGGTACGCCAAGAAGCAGAAAAGAGTGGTTGCTGCAACGGACATGTAAGGGATACCGCTCTTGGTGCACTTGCTGAAGATGCGAGGAGCCGAGCCTTGCAGAGAAAGCGCATACAGCGAACGACTTGCAAGGTAGAAGAAGCCGTTGCCAGCTGACCACGCCGAAATAAGGATACCGGCGTTGACAATTGAATCGAGCACCTTGATGCCATTGTTCTTCATTCCAATAACGAAAGGCGAGCTTCCAGCTCCCTGTCCACCAGCAGTGAGCGCTGGCTCATCGCTGGGGACGATAACTCCAATGGCAAGGACGCATCCGACATAGAAAAAGATCAGACGGTAAATGTAACGACGGGCGGCGATTGGAAGGTTGCGGCGAGGACTTTCCATCTCGCCACCAGTAACCACAACAAGCTCGGGGGCAAAGGCGAAACTGTCAATCAGTTAGTACCAAGAGTACTCTGGCGGCTTGATTTCGATTTTGAAGGGTAGTCAGTGTGGCATGTACAAAGTGGATCGACTTACGGAAACGAGGACATGACGAAGGTTGAGAGGAGCGCGAGAAAGCGCCCAAGGTTCCCTTCCGCCATGTACGTGTTTGCTGCACCAGGGTCTTGCCAGTACCTGAACCCAAGACGATCATGCGAAGGCCCTCCGCCAAAGAAGAGAATAACTGATACCATCAGGAGTCCAATCATCATAATCACCTTGGTTGCGGCAAACCAAAACTCTGTCTCGCCGTAAAAGCGCACCGGCAAACAATTGAGGCCAACAACGACGACTATCATAATCGTTATCCAAACTGCAATGTTCACAGGCGAATTCCAGTAGCTGATGACAAGCCCGGCGGCCGTGAGTTCGTAAGGCACCAGAATCCCGAGCGAGTAGAAGTAGAGGTACCCAAGAGCGAAGCCGAGAGATTTCGAGACGTAGCGATAAGCGAAGAGGTTCATGGAAGACCCAGGAGTCGGGAGGTAGGCCGCAACCTCGATGATTGCCGTGATGACGCAGTAGATGAGGAATGACAGAACGATGTAGCAGACCAAGATGAAGGCCGGTCCTCCTCTGGCGAGCGTTTGTCCAGATCCTACGAAGAGGCCTGTTCCAATGGTGCCTCCGAGCGCCTATTGGGTTGTAAGTTTCGACACGGGCAAAGCAATTCACAGTGTTCGTACGATCATTTGAGCATGTCTCGACTTCAGTCCCTGGAAAGATGTTAACCACAGACTTGGAAAGAATACATGGGAGAAAAATTGAGATCAAGTTTCGGGGCGACGTGACTTGGAACAAACACGTGTAAAGGAAGCAAAAGATGTTTGGAAACGTACACGCTGAGTTGTCTGCTCCTCTCCCTCAAAGACCTCGCCAGCAAGGACGTCAGTCCCCAATGGCTTGGTGTGCGATCCGTCGTAGGAAGGCAAGTCATTGCTGCAAGCCTTTTCGATGCTTGTCATTTTGCAGTGATTGCGGAAAGTGCTCGATTTTGGACGTGGTTGCGTCGGGGCGACCTGATCGAGGAATTATATTAAAAGCTCACCCGTTCTTCAGGTATCGCCATTTACTTCGCCGAATTTCCTTGGGAGGTACCGAGGGCGATAAGATGCTCGATTACCTGCTCAAATTGGACATGGGCATGATGGCAATTAAGTAGCAACGAGGCAAGCAGAGTGCGTGGTTAGCGGCAGCTTTGGGGGCGACAAGGCTGGCCGGATCAGCTTGGCTGCCAAATATCCGCTGACCCTAGGTTTATAATTTTCAAGAGCATTGTGTCATGCAACTAGAGATGCGCTTGCCGGTTGGCGTTGAGGGTGTATCTGTAGGCAGGAGATACGACAGGTGTGGGGTAAGGTGGCCGAGCAGAGATAAGCCACGGCGACCAGCACACTCTTCCAGGGATGTTCCTCCGCTCGACATCTGCCGCCCTCCGCAGTACGCAGCCTTTGTGTACTGTTCAGGGTCCATGTGGCAGCGGTTAATGGCGGTTGTAGAGATCCGTGTCATTGAACTCACAGGGCTGACAGTGAGTTTCATGCACCGATTACAGAGTCAAGGTCCCCCTGGAAGCCGCAAGGAGGCTCTTCGACGGCTTGTTCCTGCGGGCGCGTGTCCTTATCAAATTAGGCCAAGAAGAAGCCAAGCACACAGGCTCCATGTTGCGGCTTTTCGTAGGCTTGGGACTGCCACGGCGTGAAATCATCCAACGAGTTTTTGGCCGAATGCTTCGGAAACTCGGTGTGCCTTCCCTATCATTGATATGCTGGACAAGCGAGGTGAATTGTAAATATTCGCAGGCTTTTCCCTCCGTCCTTGGGCGTCAGGACCATGACGAGACGCGATTGGCCAGGCGCTTCCTGACCCGTCTTCTCTCACGTGGTTGACCGACGTAGCCAACCAGAGATCGGGAATGGTATCCGAGCCAGAAAATGTGCACGGCGAAGCTTCTCTCAGTCTGGACAAGATCTCTCCTCATAGATTGTTGCATTGAGAGCATGATGGCATGAGACGGTTGCCAGGTATAGATTCCTCCGCGGTACGATGATATCCGAGCTCTTGCCTTGCCACTGGCAATAACCCACAGCAGCTGGGGCAGCCTACCTCTTCTGTAGACGGGCTGTCTCCAAGTCGCATGGATTCAAGTCGCGCTACCAGGGTGCAAGCCTATCCACTCGCCTCGATTTTTGCGTGACACCCTGCATTGAGTTCAGTAAACCTTCCGATCGGCTTGCTTTTGACCGGCTTTGTGTCAACGCAGCATACGAGTCGAAAGTCTAAGCCGTCTCTGCCAGCCTATGAGGGTTGGAGGAGCTTTGCAACATAACATTCGCCCACCGTATCGGAGCTTTGCAGCATAACATTCGCTCACCGTATCTTTTTGAGTCTGATTTTCTCACACCCACGCTTGCCGCTTTTGGGAATGCAGACCCCAAGCATTAGACGGACAGTTGCGGGTCGACAATTTGGTCCTCACGGGTAGTTCCAACAGAACCGAGCCGAGAAAACCACCTAGAATCGCCCAGGGTCGAGATAGAGAGAGAGAGAGAGAGAGAGAGAGAGAAAGCTATCCATGGGCGAGCGGCGGAGGCCATGTAAACATTTGATGAGAGCCTGAGGAGCGCCCATGTCTCTCAGCGCTCTCGGTGTTGTTCGATTGCAGTCGAGAAAGCACAGGGCTTCCGGGAATCGCGGAGAAGGGCCCACAGAGCGAAGGTTGCAGTCCGCATGAAAGCTGGTCGAGGCTGAGCCTTCGCCAATGTTGGCCCTTGGGTGTCGACCAGTGAAGCATCTTGCGCAGCGTACACCCGCGTTCAGCGATGGAAAAAGACGATTGCGCTCGACATGGAATTTTAACGAGCCTTTTATTGTTGCCTCAGGCATAATATCCATTGACTGTGCCAAGAAACAAGTACCTCGCGCGGAGAGGCCCGAGCTTCGCCCGGCTCTTCGTCCGTGTCACTTGACCGCCTGCCTTGCTACTCCATCTGCCAAATAACCTGGAAGACATCTCCAACTTTGCGCGCCTTACAGAGCCTTTATCATGGCGTCGCAACTACTTCCGCTCGGTAAGATCGACGAGATGCTCCATACTGAGCGGCGCTGACCAGGCCGCAGAACTGATTGACAAGTGCGTCGGTTCGAAGATTTGGGTCGTGATGAAGGGCGACAAGGGTGAGCTCTGCCAGACTCGTGGATGCCGCCCATCAACTGATCGCTTTCCAGAATTCAGCGGGACATTGCTCGGCTTCGATGATTATGTCAGTAAGTGGCTGCCGCATTCAAGTATCCAAGAGGAAGCACCGGGACTTTGGCTCATGTGAGCTCCAGACATGGTTCTCGAGGACGTGACGGAATTGTAAGCTTGCCCGCGCCTTTACGTTTGCGAATCGAGGTGCTGGTGCTGAACAGCCGCTGCAGTGACTACTCCGGCAATCAGACCAAGCTGTCGAAGATCTTACTCAACGGAAACAACATTTGCATGGTGAACCCCCTGGTGACCTCAGATTTTGCTGCTACGTGCTGATACCTTGGTAGCTCATTCCTGGTGGAGAGGGTCCTACTGGAGCCTGAGCGGGTGAGACCAGGCAGTTTCTTTTCGAAAGAAAGAAAAATAATGAAAGAAGTCCCCGCTCAATTAGAAGCCACCATGCCGAGAGTGACGAGAGCGGCAACGGGCCATCATCTTCGAGATAGATCAGCACGGCGGCCAAAGTTGTCAAGAACCATCAGCTCTGGAGGGGAATCCTGGCTCAGATTGGTTGAACACGATGCATTCTGCGTTGTCTGACTAGCCGCCGCATGCAGCGCCGGTGCAGACAAGAACTCCCCTCGAATACTAGCAAATTTCTACTGCAACAACGTTGCTCAATCGTGAATGATGAACAATTGCATTCTGAGTTACGAAAAAGGCAAGCGCACCACATGCCGATTCGAGCGCCATCTCCGTTACGCCTTAGTTTTCATCCAAGAGACAATAAATCAACTCTGAAAGCAGGTCATCCATGTTTTTAGTAGTCAAAACCATCATCAGGTCTTCATATGAACCCAAGAGCGTGGCTCGATTGCTCACTAAAGACGACGAAGGCAGGCTCGGCTGAATGGAGCGACATTGGCTACCATGCTAGTCTCGTCATACCCCGGCACTCCAAAACGACATGGTAATGGAAGCGGCGCGCGGATTCAACCCAGCAGGCGAATCCGGATGTAGCTGGCTGGCTCCTCTCGCGTCCAGCCTGTACTCGTCGTGACACAGGTACGAGCCTGACGGTGGACAGGAGGGTCTAGAGAGGAGGTGGATGGCCGAGTTTTGGATCAGGGATGGAAAGGTAAGCTTACGCGTCGAGTCTGTATTCGTGAGGTTTTGGCCTACAGAGGTGTACAGTCGCGATCCATGACATCATCATCGCGTGGAGGAAGACTTGGGAGAACGACGAAAGCGGCTCTGCCTGCCAGTGTGTCTCAAGTACCGGCAGGAGTTGTTGACTGCCGCGCCGGACGGATGCATGCAATCGGTTCTAATTGTCGGTCAGGGCATATCGTTCAATCTGTTGTGTCCAAGGTCATTATTCCAAATACCTTTCGCCATGCTCTGCAGGTGTTGGCTGGCGTCGACTTTGTGGCACGTAAATTTCCGCATGGCAATTCGTAGGTCGCATCCAGAAATTGGAGCCGATGCACGATAGGGAAAAAATTAAAAAATTTCTCCGTGTTCGTGTTCCATGGCGTGCATATGCCGAGGCGCAAGATAAAGCAGTGGCGTCTTTGTCTCTCAGCAAAAGAAAAGGGATGGAGAACACATTGGAATTAGCATAGGGTTGCGCCGCCAGACGGCCTGCCTCATCGTCAGCGACGCTTAATGATTAGCGAGAGAGATCGACATTTTGCTCCAAGCGTCTGGGCAGCTGGAGCGGTGTGGCACATTTGGTTTCTTCGAGGTGCGAGAGCTTGGAGAGCTCGGACAAGCAGGAGCCTTATGCTGTCAAAGGCGCCGTGATAGGACGGGCCGCAACCGCAAGCCACGAGGAACACAAGTGGATCTTGCAGATTGGGTGGGGATGCATTTTGACTGAGTGCGATGCGCTCCTAGAGTCAGTCATATTGCATGCCGCGTACGTATGCCACGCTTCACAAGAAGAGTTTCACGATCGAAAGCAGCATCTGGCCTTGATGTGCTACTGCTAGGGCAAGTGTGCGCAGATGACAAGCCGACAAGAAAGAGGGCGACGTTTGGCTTAGTGCGCACAGACCAGCTGTTCTCATGAATGATGGATCGCCAATCAATTTTGGGGACGGGCCAGAACTGGAGCAGATGAGTAGCTGTGGTTGGCTGGAACTGAAATTGGCCAACCTTATATCGAACAATCCATGGGCAGTCTGGCCAGAGTCGACGTGGATGGAAGCCGGAAAGCCAGAGGGGTTGCCTATTTTTGGCGCCGACGTGGAGCTTCTAGCAGAGTAGGAGTAACCAAGTGCCGCGAACAGACGGAACGGTGCAGCAAGACGAGAGGTCCGAAGCCAAGGGACATGGCGCGTCCAGTCTGGTTGAATAACAAAGGACCAAAGGACGCGTTTGGGCATCGACGGACGAGGGTAGCAGAGTGGCAGCCTTTGTGCTAGGTGGGGGTAGGAGTAGGCGGCGGAGGCAACTCCTGGGACGGGAAACGATGACGAGGTGGAGCAAGAGCATGGAAAAGGGGAGATCCCGTTCGGCTCCGCAGCGTTGGGATGGCGAACAATGGTGCGACGAGGCGCGAAAGACAACGGACCAAGCCACACCATGGCAACTCGGCTGACCGGCAATGACGCAGCTAAGATGGAGGAGGTATCAGATGCAAACAAAGTTTGGGGTGTTTGGTGGTGGTGCAGCGCCAGAAACGACACGACGGGAGGGCAGCAGATGGCAGGACTTTGGCCATGTGCTCACGAGTGGCTCCCCGGCAACGGCCGCATGATCTGGATTCTGGCTTGCAGCGACCAGCGACCAGCGACCAGCGACCAGCGAGCAATTCTAGAACCCATGCAGACGAGCCTAACGGTCGGAGCCCAGACGGATGAGGTTGAGGATTGCTGGCACCCATCATCCATGGACGACGTGCATGGGTAGGGGTGGGAGTATGTGTAGGAGCAGGCGGGCGATGGGCGATGGGCGATGGGCGATGGGCGATGGGCGATGGGCGATCTGGCGGCGCTGGGGGCCTTCTGGGCTCCTGGATGCACGTAGGCGGGAGTACATCTAGGGGAGTACGTCTAGGAGCAGGCGCTGACGATGATGAGCCTGGGCCTGGGCCTGGGCCTGGAACTGGAACTGGAACTGAAGCTGGAACTGGAGCTGGAGCTGGAGCTGGAACTGGGCCATGGACGGTTTGCCTCTGTCCCTCTGTACTCCTAGGCACTGTCGATACAGCATGTTCCAGGTGTACTCCTAGGCGCTCCCAGGTGCTCCTAGGTGCTTCTAGGTAGGCAGTGCCCCCGTCTGCTGCTGCAAGTGCTCCCCGCCCCCGCGTCTACCGAGTCCATGCATTCTTTGGGAGTAGTGGTCACGTCGGCGCTGTTGGCTTGTCCCCCAACGCTCTGGACCGATGCGCCGCACGCCAACCCGGAGAATCGTAGGAGCAGCAGTCTTCGTGTGACTGCGCTGACTTTTGCTGCGAGCACGAGTCCCGCGCTTGCGAGCAGCCCGGCTAAGCCTTTGTCGATCTGCAGGTCGAGACCGCTGGCCAAGCCCTAGCCTCCTACCCTTGTCAACGCCTGCTGCGCCTGAGCTTGCTCCAACCTCTTACTCGTCCACCAGGCAGGTCTCTTCGAGGCCCTTTGCTACCTACCAGCCAGCCAGCCTGCCTGCCTGCCTGCCTGCCCGCCTACCAGGCTGCCTACCTTACCTACCCGTCTACATTCCTTTACCACCCACCCCCTTGCGCCTTGCCCTGTTCGCCCCCGCGCTACGCCTTCTCTTCTCTCTCCTCTCTCTTGCTCACGCTCTCCTTCCCTCTCTTCCCCATTCGTCTTCCTCCACCATAGCCTTTGCTTCTTCCGCCGCTCCCGCTCTCAACATCAACATCAACATCAACTCCAACTCCAACACCAAGACCATTCCCGAAATCTCGCATCTCGTCTGACGTCGTCCCACTCCCGTCGCGCCGCAGCACTCCCGCACGTGCCAACAACCATCAATCACGACCAAGCCATTGCC
>JAIFKG010001183.1:0-13548 GCA_020351975.1 Phyllosticta ampelicida | reverse complement strand
GCGACGCGTCCTTAACACCACGCGTCCGCCGCCTAGCTAGAAAAATCAACTAGACACCCAGATTCCATAACAACACACGTTTTTCGCCCTACACTCATCTCTTTAAAGTTGGTAAAAATTTGTTTAGCAGTCTCCAATCTCTTTCCTCGCGATCTCTCGGGTTTAGCTGGTGCGTAGTAAATAGCTACTCAATGCTGCTGATCTCGTAGGTATGAGTTCAGCAGGTCGTCAAGCAATATCATCTTTCGTCTCAGAGACTTTTTTCCACTATCGACTCGAGTACTCTTGTGATTTAGTCGACATTTAGGTGTTAACGGCGTTTTTGTTGTAAGCTGCTTCATCAATGTTATCGAGAGGACATGGTGAAAGGAGCTGTCACATGTTGAAGCCTGTGATCAGAGACTGTCTTGTCGAGATACCTTTTCGGCTTAGTGTTCCTCATTGATTTCGACCAATCAAAACATGGCGAAGAAGTGATCGCAACAAGATGTCTTCCCTTAATAGGAAAGCCTCTCCTAACTGTACTTAAATCCTCCAGTCAGCAATTTCAATCTCTACGGCTTATTGTATGTGAGCAACAGCTCACTAGAGCCCGTCTCAGGAGTGAATAAAGCTTATTGTCTCTTATTAAGTCCGGGCAAGTTATGCATAAACCCGTGTAGGCCACCAACACGTGTGTAAACAGGTAATGTTATTGACTGTTATTACTACCTATTCCATCATGCCTAATACAGTAGCAGCCAATCATTTTGTTTGTTCCTTCAGTCACCGCTTCCCAGTAACCGAGCGCCACCTCCTGACCGAACCCATCTCGCGCTTGGTTCCTTCCAACAACGTGCCACCAGGATGACGACTACTATGACGAAGAGTACGATGGCAAAGATTTGAATCCTCTATTGACCGCAGTATCACTCTAACAAATCTAGTTTCGTTGAATTCGAGTCAGCTTCCTGATCACCACTTTTCCATTTGCTTTGTTGGTCCGGCATTTTCAAGGCTTGGCACGCCAGCAGGTGGGCGGTGTCAGTCGCCTCCAGCCCTTGCTCCTCCGTAGCCTTTACAATCACTTAGACTATTAAACCTAACGAAACCTTTATGAGAGGTCCCGGATCCAATCGACGGCAGATCCGTACTAATTAACCACAGTTTTGATACAGATTTTGCCTGTGTCGCGAAGACAAGTATGATTTTTTGATTGAGGTACGAAAACTCTGTTTTGTTTCCCAGCGAAGCGAGGCACCACATTCCGAGCGCATGATGGCAAAGGTGATCGGAGCGTAAAACAGCCGCGTAAAACAGCCGCGATGGCTATCGATTTTGACACATGTTTCATCGGTTGTAGAGAAGTGTAATAGATCGTTCACTGTGCTTTTGAGGGAGTGGAGAAAGGGCCGAGAGCGATGCGGACGGCTAGGCGTATCCATTCCCGGAGTATACCTAATGTCGGTAACTGTGTGCTCCCGCTTTTCAGTCGCCCGAGCACGCCTTCGACGCTTACGTCGTCTTTGCATAGTGTGCATCGGTCCAAGAGAGAATGTTGAAATCGCGGTGCGGATGAAACCTGGAACAAGCGCCAAAATTATGAAGTTTCTCTCATAGTACTGCGAAGGTGGCATCGCTCATGGTTACCCTGGACGCTTCAGTGATGTTGGTTTCCGTCAGGCATGACCAACATTGCCTTTTTTAGAGACCAGCAGTGTCGCTCACGGATTGGCAAGCGAAGACAGATAGTACTCAGTTTGACTGCGGCGCGAATTGGAAGGAGTTATTCAGTCACGCTTGAGTCAGCTGGAAGACATCGATCCATCATATTCATGGGCTTGTGGGCGAAGGAAAAACTCTTCAAGTTACAAAGCAGAAGACACAAGTTTCGAGTTGGTGAAAATTCGGCTCTTGACAAGATTTTGCCCTTAAGTATAGAGACAAGGTTCAGTCATTCTTCACAACTTCCGTAGCGAGCAAAGGCATTGTCGCTGAAATGTTAACATAACGCCAAGTTCCTTGTCCCCGATACGACTCCATTCCAGCAGCGGTGTTGAAGAAGTGCTCTTCAAGCCGTAGAAGAGTAGTAAATAAAAACGGAACTTGGGCGATTAATCAGGTAAAACAGCCTCGTCATGGGCTTGATGTTTTCAGAGTAGTCCCAGACGACAAGATTGGCAAATGCAGCGTTCTTGAGCATTTCTTTGAATACGCCTGGATGCGACAGAGCATTCTGTGGCACCGCAGAAAACTTATTGATCTTGCGTATCAAGGCTGTTGTGGTCTTAGGCGAGTTTTCGATGAACTTGTGGCCATATTCGAACAGGGACATATGCCAATTTTTGTGACCAGAAGAATGTAGCATAGAATATGTGATAATGTGCTATTGAATCGGTGGTGGGATCGTGTCATACCGCTAGGAAAAAGCAGGAACCTGGCATGAGAAGGGAGTTTGATAGCACCGCTCCAACAATCGATGTCGGCAGGGTGATTATCTGATCGCTTTAAAGAAGCAGCACTGAACCGAACAGCCATACCATGTTTCCGTGTCACCTCAGCATAAGATATAGGAATGAAAAATGCTCGTCAGAAATGAACCAACTGTCATGCCGAGAAGTCCTTGAGAAAAATTTCCGAAACATTGATTTAGTTCTTCCAATCCAAGCTCTAGAGCAATATTGTTCGGTAGGATTGCCAAGAAGTTGCCACAAAAGAGAGCAATAGGGCTCGCGTGGAAGTAGTACAGGCCGAATCCGGGCCATGTAGAGAAGTTCCAGCCAGCTCTTAAAGGATGTGCTTCTGGAGAGTCCAGAACGTCATCGTTAGTCTGGCGCCTGCTCTCAGTCCGTGACTCAATGCGACGAGATTCCAGGTTGAATTGCGTCGATCAGCCCGCGACGCAGTCGAGTCCTCATTGGGAACGGCGAAATCGATGATATCGAACCCAATATTTGGACGTCGAAATGGATAATCATGACCAACGCAGCCATTGAAAGGTTCCTTTGCTGTGATTGTTTGCAGGTCATCACCTCCCAACTCTCGTGGTTCGTCCCTAAAACTCGTTACCCGGGAATAGGCTAGGACTCCAGATACCAAGTGATTCTGACATTTTCCTGTGCGCAGTAATACATGAAACCAACAGACAGGGTTATTTTAAGAGAAAGTTAGACGCTGATGCTGAAAATAAGCATATGTGAAGGTAAACGGTCGGCATATGGGGTGCTTAGAAACAGGATGGATGACGCTCGGTGTACGAGCTAGGCTGAGGGGCCAAAAGTTTCTCGCACAACAACTCCACATATCTTGAAGAGCACTAGTACGAATCAGATGTTTATGATCGGATCGATGTAGCTGCAAGAATCGCTGGTGACGCTCTTCACCAAATCGGACGCTGAGATGAGAAGACAGCGCGCCAGTTAAACCAGCTTGAGTTGAAAGCCTGCTCCAGCTTCTTCCTTTGAGGAAAAAATTCCACTAAAGTCTACGTCGTCTCCAATCTTAGACGCGACTCCTCGTTGAGGTGCTTGTGGCGATACCATTCGTCGCCTTTTCTCTTGGCCAGCCTTGCTTGGGAAAGTCGGAAACATGGCCGTCGACTTTGGTCTTGGATTTTCGAAGAAATATGAATGCTTCAAAACTTCAGAAGCCGTTGGTCGTGAGTCTGGACTCAGAGAGAGTAGAGAGGTGAGAAGTGAAGCACCAGCGGCGGTCAGGAATGGAAACTTTGAGCGTATGACGGCGCCGGTCGTCTGGGGGTCGCGAGGAAGACGAAGTGATTTTGCATTGGGAAGACGTCGGAATCCTGGCCAAGTAACTTCCGTTGGGATGCCACAAAGCTCAAAGATCTGAACTTCGAATTAGCTGTTGCATGTTTTGGGCGAAATTGAGCCCTGCACCTTTGATAGTTCATCGACCTCGTTCTTGCCTTGAAGCAGTGGCTCCTTTGTCAACAGCTCGCCGAATATGCAGCCCACACTCCACATATCGACAGCTTGGCCATATTCCCGGGTTCCAAGGAGGAGTTCAGGCGCCCGATACCAGAGCGTGACCACCAATTGGGTCAGGTCTGGTGGCGGTGGATCGCCTACATACCTTGCCATTCCAAAATCAGCAATCTTGATTTCGCCTCGATTGTTCATGAGGATGTTTGACGTCTTCAAGTCTCGGTGGAGAATCCACTGGCCATGTAAATATCCAACGGCGCTGGTCAATTGCAGCATTAATGTCTTGATTTCAGACGGCAGGAACGGCTCTGGCATCTCCTCTTGTAGTGTCTTGAGGTCGTGCTCCAAGAACTCCATGACAAGGAAGACATCATTCAGAGTGTCCCCAACGACGACTTCGCGCAAATCCACAACGTGCCGGTGTCGCGACTCCCTGAGGCACTGAATTTCGCGCAGCGCTGTGACTGGAAATCCGTCGTTGAGATTGTCCATTTTCAGCTTTTTGAGCGCCACAACCTCACCCGTCGCAGTTTCTTTCGCGCGCGACACCCATCCATATGATCCCTCCTCGATATGATTCAATCGCTCAAAATTGTCCACCCGGCGACATGGTCCCCATTCGGGCGCTGCAAACCTGAGCAGCTTTCGCGGGCGGTCGTTAGAAGTATGAGGTTCTTCAGGTCCAGACGAGAGCTTTCTTCGTTTCAATGCTCGGTCATCTTCCGCGCGTGCGGCAGCTTCAGTTTCGGCCTCCCTGCGTTCTTCTGCAGCTCGGGCAGCTTCTTCGAGCTTGCGTTGTTTCTCGGCTTTGGCGCGTTTTTTCTCCTCCTTTTCGCGATTACGCTGAGCATCTAGCTTGACGTCCTCCTCGTCATCAGCCCATCGAGATTTGCCGGCCATGGTCGCGATCGTTTTGGGTTGGGGTGGTTTTTGGAGTTCGGGGTGGTGGTGGTGCGGCGAACGGGAAGGTGGACAGCAGTGGGAGAGCTGAGATTCGGACGTCATGCTCGGAGCATCGGAGGTCTAGCTCGACACCGCACCTCTTCATCATGCGCACTGCCACGACCACCAGCAGCTTGCGTGCTTTGAATCGCTCGCTGAATCGCCATCAAAATACTGCCCGAATATATCGGTTGTTCCAGAGATGGTCCTCTACCTCTCTTGACAAGCACGCCTCTACGGCTCTTGCGAAGACGCTTACTCAGGCTATCGACGTACGAGTTCTGTCCAAACGCCATATTTGCAACGCTGACACAACAAAAGGCAACTGGACCTATCCCAGTAGCCACATTCATGCGCCAGTGCTTGACAGCTCCGGAAAGCGGTTACTATACGAGACGAATCGAAGGCGCAGACCAATTCGGCCAAAAAGGCGACTTTGTTACGTCTCCCGAGATATCGCAAATATTCGGAGAACTAGTTGGGGTGTGGATGATAACAGAATGGATCAATCAAGGGAAGAAGGGTTCTGACATTCAACTAATGGAGGTTGGTCCTGGTAGAGGGACCTTGATGGACGACATGCTCAGAGTAGGACGACTCGCGTTCACAAGGAAAGCATCCTGACAACACACAACAGACCATCCATAACTTCAAACCATTCTCATCGGCAATTGATACGGTCTACCTGGTAGAGGCCAGCCCTTCATTACGAAGTGCGCAGCAGAAACTGCTTTGTGGCGATAATCCTATGAAAGAGACGCAGATAGGACATGAGAGCGCGTCAAAGTACTCGGATATGAGAGTTGTGTGGACTGAGGACATAAGACTCGTGCCAAGAGGTATCCTGAAAAACTTTCTCCGTTCTCTTTCAGCTGGCTGACAAGCCCAGACGACAGCAAAAGTCCCTTCATTGTTGCCCATGAGTTTTTCGACGCTCTTCCGATCCACATCTTTCAAAATGTCCAACACTCTCCCATGAAGCCCGCGGAGCAACCAAAGGATTTTTCGCAAGAGGAGGTCATGGCATCAAGCAACATGATGCACAAGAGGCCTCGCAATTCCAACGTCAATGAGTGGCATGAGCTCTTAGTTGCTCCTGTACCTCTCAACTCGACTCACACCTCTACCAACACTCCCTTGTCACTCCGTGACCATACGCCAGTGCCAGACTTCCAGCTTGTTCTGAGCAAAGGACCCACGCCTCATAGCATGTACCTGCCTCATGCATCACCACGCTACAAGGCCTTGCAGAGCATTCCAGACTCTATCATTGAAATCTCACCGGAATCCGCAGCCTACGCCTCTGACTTTGCTGTCCGTATTGGGGGGGCCCCAGTTACTCCCAGATCCAAGAGTCCAGGCGCATCGGGCTTACCACCCCTCGACCCCGCTACTTTGCCGTCCACAAAGCCACAGCCTTCTGGTGCAGCATTGATCCTGGACTACGGTCCTGCCTCTGAAATCCCAACCAATTCCCTTCGCGGTATCCGCGGTCACAAGGCCGTGTCTCCCTTGGCCCTTCCTGGAGCAGTCGACATCAGCGCAGATGTCGACTTCACCGCTCTCGCTGAGTCAGCCATCAACGCCTCGCCTAACATAGAGGTTCATGGGCCGGTGGAGCAATGTTACTTTCTAGAGTCTATGGGAATAAGGGAACGTGCGCAAACGCTACTGAAGCATGTGGAGGGCCGAAATGGTTTGTCTGAAGAGGAAAAGAGGCAACTTCAAGAGCGCATCGATGCCGGATGGAAGCGACTGGTGGACAGAGGTCCCAACGGGATGGGAAAACTGTATAAGGCATTGGCAATCGTGCCGCATCAACCGAACAGCGCAGGTCGGAGGCCGGTTGGATTTGGGGGCGACGTGCAAGTGTAGGCTATAGAAGGTGAGTCTTCAAATTGAAATAATGCGGGCTTGCAAAGACTTTTACTGTTAACATTGGCTCATGTGCATCAGCAGCATTGGGGCAAGACGCTTCACGGGTTCTTTGACTGATATCAATCAAAGCCTCGCAATGACAGCAGCTGGAGATCGACCAGAATCGAGGCTTTCTACGAGTCAATCTCATGGCTTCAGCGACAGACCTCTTATCAGTCAAGTGGTCCTGGCAACGCTTTCGTCACTCCGACATGCTTGACTCTTAGCTACAACGTTTTCTGTAGTTGCAGCAAAACCTCATAGGTATCGATGGAGACCCACTCTTAGTACTAACGTAAGAGACGTTAACGAAGCCACCGTTAACCGTTAGTTTTCCCCCGCTCTAACAATTAACCAAGTGGCCAGTGAGGTGGCACCTGCTCGTGCCGAAAATAGTTAAGTTCTATACGTAACTTGGTCCTGATCCGCGCGTCAGCTCGCCTTTCGCGAGGTACACACTCCGCCAGAGAATTCGTATGGCGACAGAGGTAGATACCACCTTTTTGGTGTTTTGATTGACTAACTGAGTGTTACATATGGAAACAACAAATTCAGCTCTTCTTGCAGTCTATCTACACTGTATCTTTCTCCCCCTCTGGCGCTTTGCATGCGTCTCAGTAAGAACTGTATTACTACCTTGTTGTTTCAAACTTTTCCCACCAGATAGTCCTCTACTGTGTCTTTTATTACGAAACTTCTAGCTGCGCTTCTTTTTTCTTAGCCTACGTGACCTCCTCTGTCACGGTTTGCAACCGGGTTAGGCCTTAGGCGCGTCCTGCGGCCATTGCCAAGGGTACATCGGTAACGGACCGGATCAGCATTGGAAAATTGGCATATGTACATCGGCCTTAGCACGGCGGCAACGGAACGTCGGCCTTGGGTATCGGCGACCACTATCACCTCTCCCCAGTATATAGAACAAGGCATGCACATAGATAGTTCGACATAGTTTAGCATTGCTGTCCCGAATGAAGTCGTTTCGCGTTTGCGCCACGATCTCCTGACATCCTCCTCCCCCTCCACTAACTTGTAGTCCTCTGGCTGTGTCTCTAGGCATAGTGTTTAATTATACTAAAGGGAAGGACCTCTAGTAACAAGAATGGGTTCAGTTGCGAGCTTCTAGTAGTAGATATCATCTCATATATACACCTTTAGCACGTCGACCTTATCATAAACTATTCTTGCATTTCTAGCACCTCTGGTAAGAGACTCAAGGTGGGCCTTATAGATGACGCACTTAGAAAGGTGTTCAATGTACTTCACCTTATGGTCATAGGCCTTTGCGTAGTTTGTGCAATGTAAGCATGTAGCACGCATAACTTCGCCATCTAGGACCGGGAGTACGTCAAAGTATTCGTGGATAGGGTCGCGGTGCGCATGGTGTTAAATTCAGTGAAGAGAGAGGTCTTCTAAAACGATAGGTGGACTCAATTGGTAGTGCTGTTTGTGGTTTCAGAGTGAAAATTTTCTTCTTTCTACAGTTCGCGAACCACGCCAGGTACACCCCAGCCGTGTTAAGTAATTCAGTGGTGAGTTGAAGAATTATTAATTGGTTGTTATTTTGTGATTAGCGAAGATTAGGAAGCCATCCATACACTTCACTAACGTTTAAGGCTTTCTTTCCGTTCTTCACAGTCTCTATAGGGCCCCTAACATTCTAGGCCCTTGCTGTCAACCGGTGCGCGATGCGCCAAGCTTGGAGGCGGATCTTGTTGAACTGACCTCCGCCAAAAGCCGGAGATCACCCCGAAATTGCCCCAATTCAGGCCCTCCGAAGTTAGGAGTCATAGGCAAATTTTAGCTCCTTCTCAATTAAGATGTGCATCCTGAGGATGGGACGACCAGACGCCAAGACTGGCGTCTGAATGGGGTCGGTGACCGACGCCACCACCGTTCGGTTGCCTCTCCTGACCTGGAAGCCGAAGACTGGAGCGACACTTTAGCAGATACCATGACCCGGTCATTCAGCGATCTGATCACATCTTAGCGATGGCGCCGGGTCGCTTCAGAGGAAGCTACCAGGGGACTTGAAGGGGAAAAAAGGACCCAGAGCGGCTAGATTCCGCAGGGCACTGTCTAGCGTTATATGGAAGATCAAAACGGCTTTCATGCTTTCATCGTTTCGACCAACACCATGGCGACCAGGACCCAGGATCACGACAAGGCGCCGCGAGCCTCGACCGATGCGTCCTTAAACACAAGCCCTGAGAACTCATTGCAGAATGAGCCCGCACCAATGGTCTCACAGCCCGCAACCACGCCATCTGCCGCGCCAGACGGCGGATATGGCTGGGTCTGTTGTTTCGGAGTCTTCCTAATAAATGCGCACACCTGGGGAATCAACAGTGCAAGTATCCCAATCCCAACTATGATTCTTATCGATCCAGTCGCGCTATTCAGGTCAAATTGATTGGCAAGATCGAGTCAAGAAACCAAGCACCATAGAGCCAGTGAATTGGTAGCATTGCAAAATCCGTATGGCTCTGACGTTTGAGACCCGTCTCGTCATTCAATTTAGCCAAATATGCGACTGCTTTTGGATTCATGAAAATCCAGTATTGTATCGAACGAACTTCTGACCATTTTGAAGGCCTACGGCATCTTGCTCGCGCACTTCCTGACGACCAACACTTTTCCCGGAGCCACACGTCTTGATTATGCATTCGTGGCCGGCCTTTCTCTTTCCATGGCTCAGCTAATTTCGCCCATCGCCACGATCTCAACACGCAAATTTGGCACTAGAGTGACACTGCTCGTTGGTTTATTCTTCGAGACTCTTGCCTTGATTGGTGCCTCTTTCGCGAAGCAGGTCTGGCATCTATTCCTCTCACAGGGTGTCTGCTTTGGCTGGGGGATGGGTTTGCTGTTTACAGGTTCTGTTGGAGTGATCCCCCAGTGGTTCACCACGCGTCGCTCCTTTGCTAACGGCATTGCAACCGCGGGCACGGGCATTGGCGGGCTAATCTACTCGCTAGCCACCGGTGCAATCATTGAAAATATCGGAGTTGGCTGGGCTTACCGCGTCCTGGGTATTTGCTCCTTCTCCGTTAATCTGATCAGTGCTTTAGTCGTTCGCGACCGCAATAAGCAGGTAAGGAGTGCAGATTCAGGATTGCCAGACGTTTGTAACTGACAATGACCTAGGTTGGAAGCTCCCAACTCGCTTTCGACTACACGCTTCTGAAACGGATAGAATACCTATTACTTCTCGGGTTTGGTGTCCTAAGTATACTGGGATATGTCGTGCTGCTCTTTTCCCTACCAAATTATGCGACTTCGATAGGCCTTACTGCGCACCAAGGATCGGTTGTAGGCGCAATTCTGAATTTGGGACAGGCCCTAGGCCGCCCACTCATCGGCTACTTCAGCGATGCAGTCGGCCGCTTGAATATGGCAGCATTCATGACCTTTCTCGCTAGCCTCTTCTCACTGGTAATCTGGACCAACGCCTCATCTTACGGCGTCCTCATTTTCTTTGCGCTCGTGGGCGGTATGGTCGGCGGGGTGTACTGGTCCATTGTGGCACCAGTGACCTCTGAGGTCATGGGATTATCAAACCTGCCATCAGCACTGTGCATCACTTGGCTATCCCTTGTGGTCCCAACGACATTTTCCGAAGCGATTGCCCTCCAAATAGCGGAATCGAGCGGTGGATACCTCGGCACCCAGCTTTTTGCCGGCTTCATGTTTATGGGTGCAGCAACCCTCATGTGGATACTGCGGGCTTGGAAGATTGGAAATTTGGAACACCAAACTGAAAAGACGGGGGCACTGCTACGCAAACGCTTTGCCGCGAGGTTGTTCGCTATCACAAAAGTATGATCAAACGACCGAGAAGGATGAGATAAAGGAATAAAAAACGATCAGAACCTGAGTCTGAAAAACATTTCAAGCCATGCCGCCCGTGACGAAAGTCCACAGTGAACCAAACGCGTCCACGCGCTCGAATTGGATGATTACAAAGGGGCTTCCAGGTCTTCCTGAGGGCTACATATGAGGATTAGAGCCCACAAGTTGCGGGAATAGGTCGAGCGCCATGGTCCTTCCAAACAGCTCCTGGTACCAGGATCCTAAGGCATCAATAATTTGCTACCTCCACGTCACCAGCTGTGTTACGAGGCAAGAAAATGGCATCATCCCAAAACAAGACATATGAGTTCAGTCAGCTGGGATGAAAAATCCCTAGACCAATGCCTGCACTCCGAAAAGATGATTTAAGTTAGGAAGACTTGAACATCCCCTCAAAATATCCGGTGGGGTCTTCTCCGGCATACCCAGTGTACATATCGGGTCGCACAATGACATATCCCACCGTCCCCGCATCCACCGGGCTCTCACATCCATCCTCGCTCATTCGAGCAAAGGTTTTGCTTGCGGACTGGCTTTCAGCAGTAGCAAGAGGAGAGATTCTCCACGCCTCGACAAACTTGGCCCACCCTGCGTCCGCTGGGGGAGTCCAAGGCGCCGCGTCGCCAAGAGAGAGAACAATGAATTTTCCGTACGAGGGAATGGTGTATAAGCGCTGTCCCGAGCTGTTGGACTGCGCGTGAAAGTAGACGTCTGGTGTACGTTGGCCAGGCGCAAAAATACCGGCAGGAGAGCCTTGGAGAACCGACGTGCCAACGGAGTAGTTGACTCCCATTCCTATTGGAACGTGTGAGCGCCAATTATTGCAAGTCTGGAAAATGGGGAGGCCAAATAGAAGTGGAAACCTACCTGTGATGTACGCCGCGTTTCTCTCAATGAGATTGACATACTCAGTTGCCGTCTTGACCGTCAGACGCACCAGCTTCGCCGCTACATCGACGATACCCACCGCACTAGTCCGCCTCTCCGTATCGTACGAACCAATCACCTCTGGAAACCCCCGAATTGCAAGATTCAGGCGCCATGCAAGCGCAAATGCGTCAGCAAACCCAGTGTTGAGCCCCTGGCCGCCGTTGACGGCGTGGACGTGTGCTGCGTCGCCCGCCAGCGCAATGCGGCCCTTAGGCGAGAAGTAGGTGCTAGCAACACGCTCCTTGATCTCAAAGGTGCTGAACCATTCAGTGGCACGGAAGTCAACGCGGTGGGGTGCCAAGAACTTGCGAATCTCTTCTTCAACGGCGTCCTGCCCTTTTGCTGTCTGTCCGTCATCAAACAGGACATAGAACCGCGCCATACCACGTTCTCTGTCCAGAACAATACATGTCAGTCAAAGTGCTAAGAGTGGATCTCTGGGCATGTCGCAGCTGCAGCCTCGCGGACGAACCTTGGAATCCAGCTCACGCGCGCCTGTCCATTGACCTGGAAAGTGATGATTTCAGGTGCCTCGGGAAAGTCTGTGTCGAGAAAGGTGTCCAGAACGTGCCAAATCATGTTCGGCTTTGTGCCTTCAAACGGAATGTTGAGCTGATTCCGGACTATGGAGCGCGCGCCATCTGCTCCGACGGCATACTTGCTGACGACCACGGTGTTTGGAAACTCTGTGCGGACAAAGTCCTCCCCGTCGATGCTGAGCTCCTCGATCTTGGATGCTTCGTGGTTGCGGTGCACAGGGATGACAAGCTTAGACTCAAGAGCACGCTCAATGTCGGCTTGTCCAATCATCAAGAAATTGGGGCGGTAGCAGTGCTTCAGACCTGTCCACCAGTGGTTCTGTCTAGAAATGAATTTGCCATTGGCAAAAGTCGAACTGGCTGTTATCTGGTGAGTCTAAGATACCAGGAAGCATTCGATGCGAGAATAACATACTGTTGCACTTCAAGCCGTAGGGCTCGAGCTGGTCCAGCACTCCCATCAACTCCAACGACTGCTGTGTTCGTGCATTGAGTGCATCCGCACGACCGAGCTGAAGTGATGTGGCTGACTTGTCTGCATAAGATTCCGGGTGAGTTTCTGCTTCTGAACAGAATCTTCAATTTGCTCTTCGTACCTGCTATGAACACCGATAGTCCAAGATTCTGAGCAAGCAGCGCAAGAGTCAGACCGGTTGGTCCAGCTGTGCAATCAAAACATCAGCCATTACAGAAGACATCGTGTTCAAGGTGAGTTCGTACCTCCAATTATCGTCAGATCTGCATGAACTGTCTTTACTGCCATGATGTTGCCAATTGTTGCTCAACCCGGCTTGATGTTGTTGAAAGGCGAAAGAAGGACGTGAAACACACTAGTCTGCGATATGAAAGACCCGCTGCTTTCATTATTGCCTCTTTATGCTTTGGAATTCATGAGGTCAATGGAAGAGCTTCAGGCACGCTGGTCGCCGCGACATCCTATCCTTCCACTCTTGGCTAGACTCGGCCACTAATTCCGCGTTGATCGGATCGCACCTATTTTGGGACTATCTCCGCGAGCTTTGACGGTCGATTTTTTCTGGACAAAAGTCCTTCCAGTGGTAGTATGGCGCCCTCCGAATACGAAAGGAAGCTCAGGATGTCACCTACCCTGGAGAAAATCTCTCCTGAGACTGAGTCGATTAGAAAGGACCAATCTCACCTGTCGCTCGGTGGTTTCCGGGGCTTCACCGAGTCATCAAGCGAGGAGGCCGCATGCTCCAGATTTCTCGATACGAATAATCATAGTCTGATGGCGAATCGAACATGAGATACACTCGAGATATCACCCATCAGTTGTACAGTGTCAGCCTGACTTGGGTCACGTGACTGTGCCACCAAAAGATTTTGATTATCAGCAAGACACCCGATCACTGGGCTGCTTTTTGCGTACACCGCGGAGCCCACCAGATCCACACCGGCCAGATACCACTAGGGCGCACCGCAGA